>JAADYB010001011.1:0-10290 GCA_023338075.1 Phytopythium litorale | reverse complement strand
GAGCTCGGCGCTTGTCCAATGCGCAAGCAGTTCCTGCTCCTCGTGGTCGATAGCAGCGCGTCCAGACTTGCAGATCCGAACGCCGACTCCGATGACGACCAAGTCTTGGAGCACTTCTGCATCTGGAGTTCGAGGGTGGTGGAGTGGACTGAACGACTGAGCAGCGGGACGTCAACCGCGTTCTCGACGCTAGAGTGCTCTCCATGAGCCGAGCCGTCGCTTGCCCTGCAATTCTCTCCGACCACTGCAAGCCGTTGCCGTTGATCGCCTTGCTTCGAGAAGATCGGGCGTCCGTTCACGGCAACAGAAGCACGCGAGCCGTTGAGAAGCGACGGGGATCCGAGACCTCGTGAAACGAAGTGATCCAACATCCGACAAAGTACGAAATATTTCGTTTAGACCAACGTATTTACCCCATCACATGGTTTGTAAGGATCATTTCGTTCCCCGTGGTCTCCATTTTTATCATGCGCCAGCCAATCACGGCGTCCGGTTTACGCCGGACTCGGCAAAGACGCGCGAGCTTCAACGACACCTTCAACTTGCGCATGTGGACAATCCAAGCAACGCAACCAAAAGGACTTGGGCATTGTATGTGGATGTGATAAGGAACCTCCTCCATGATGTCGATTCCCTGCCGCTCGTCAATCCCTCCACCTCACAATCGAATCCTCGCGCTGCAGATCAAGTCGATCCCCCAAGTCCAAGCCACCCCAGCCAGCCAGCCAGACAGACAGACAGACAGCCATGCTGACGAACGCTGCGTGCTACACGGTCGCCCGCGCGACGGTCGCGTCGCAGTCGCCACTGGTCCTCGCCGCGGTCTCTCGCCGCCTCTTGTCGGGCTCTCGCGCGCTGCGGAGCGCGCAGCCGGCCGGGAACCAGCCGCATGTCTTTGAGGAGCCGCACATCTCCATGCACGCGGGTCCGCGGCGCGCGCTGGACGACGAGCTCTCGCGCAGTGAAATGGCGGACGCCAAGCTCCACAGTGTGTACGCGCAGCTGCGCCACGACCTCGAGGGCGGTGCACGCATGGTCGACCCGCTCGAGTCCATGGTCAAGGCGTCGCACCTCAGTCTGCACGACAGCCTGGACAACATGGCGGCCGCATCCTTCACCGAGGCGTCCGTCTTCCCAGAGTTCACGCCCGGCGAGGACGTGCTGACGGGAGAGGCCCAGCGCCTGGACGCCGAAGCTCATCCACAGCCAGCAGAGGTCACGCGCGCGGCAGCGGAGGCGCAGCTGGACCTCCACGAAAGCCTGGACGACATGGTCGCCGCCGCCTTCTCGGAAGCCTCCGTCTTCCCAGAGTACACTCCCATCGAGGACTTTGTGGTGGTCGAGACCCAGCGTCACGACGCGGAAGAAGCGAGCACCAGGCCGCCGCTCCCGGAAGTCACGCGCGCAGCGGCTGAGCAGCAGCTGGACCTTCAGATGAGCCTCGACGACACAGCCGCGGGCGCCTTCACCGAGTCGTCCATGTTCCCAGAGTACACACCGGTGGAGGACGTGATGGTGGGCGAGACGCAGCGCCACGACTCGGAGGCACTGCGCGAGCTGCACCGGATCCGGCGTATGGCGGCCTTGGAGGCGGCCAAGAAATTCGAGAACGCGCAGGCCGAGATCGTCGACGGGATGAACTCGTTCTGTGCCGCGACCGACTTCCCCGAGGGTTCGGCCGTCGAGGAGATCATGGAGATGCGACAGTGAGCGTGGAGAGGGAGGCGAGACGTCCTGTGCCTTGCGGTGGGCACCTGCGAGAGCCCGGGTTCGTTCGTGTCCGTGTGGCGTGTGGTGAGCTCAGTGCATGCATGTCGTCGAGTCAACAGATCACCTTGATATCGCAAGTAACAAATCAATGAATGCATTTGATCAACTTGAGCAAGCATTGACTTTGGACTGACAGAGCTGACGTTGGTGCTTCTCCAAGTGTTGAGCATTGAAAGCGACATCAATACGCATGGCGCGTCGGATGCCTTCATGTTGCTAATGGCCATGGTTCACCATGGTCTCACCGATCGTCGTCACCGGTTGAAGATACCGACATCATGGCCCGGTTATCAGGAATCTCTTGACGAGTGCCTACTCTTCCAGCGTCGGTCCGACCGATACGGCACCCCCTGCCGGTGTGAATTGGGAGATGCCGCGAGGAGACATCGCATGACTCGAGTTGATGGTGGCGAGCGAGTGGTCCGGGTCCGAGAAGGCCTCGTACCCGACAGGCGCGTCGTGAAGACGCTCCACCACGAGCGAGAACTGCAGCAGAGTGTCCTGCGAAATCCACGACAAGCAGTCAGTTATTGATTAGCCAGGTTGTCACCGATCAGAGGCACCTGTGGAGCGATTCAAAGACGTACCAGCACGGCGTTGGCCTTGGTCTCGATGACTTGGTCTAGGATGTCGGTGCTGCGAAGGTTAACGCCCGACCTCTCCTTGACCGACGTGACACTCTGCTTTTGCCGAATGTCGAGCGATACATGCATGACGTTCTCCAAGTTGCGCTGCAAGTTGACGATCGTGCGTTTGACGCCCTCGAATTGGTGCACCACGTCCAGCTCGTCGTCTGTCAGTCGGAAGTCTACCACCTTCAAAGTCGTTCCGTTGTGGCCGCCCTGTAGTTGCAGGATTCGTGCGGCAGCCTCGGAATCAATCGGAAGGCTTCGCTTGGTTCGCCACGAGTGAGACGACCCACCCTAACCAAGCAAGATTATCAGTGTCGAAAAATTCACACCAGCATCATGATGCAATGACACATACCCGCTTGACGACGGTCTTCTCCAGGTACTTTTCGTACAGCGTGTAGAACTGCGTGCCGACCAACGACATGGGCATGGCGGAGTAGATGGTCGCGATGACGATGACGATAATGCCGAACGCTTTGCCGAACGATGTGCGCGGCACCAGGTCTCCATACCCCACCGAAGTCAATCTGGAATGGACAAGATCCACGGTTAGAGTGCATCGAGAGCATGCCGCACGGACCCAACGCATTTCTCACGTAGTGTATGACAGCCACGTAGAGTGAACCATGTCCGTAATGATGGTGGGGCGTCGGTCTTGTATCAGCACGCGCTTGCCGATGGGCAACCCCTCCGCCAGCCATGGCGTCAAAATGTCTTTGCCCCACCACCAGCACTCTCGCCCAACAAAGCACGCAGTTCCGCGCTCGATCTCGTACAAGATGGCGCCGGTGATCATGGCACCGGCGAAGAGGAAGAAGAGCTGAGTCGGCCCACCAATGCATGTGAGTGGCGATGATAGAGAAGCAAGGGGCAGTTCGTAACACCAAAACCTACCGGGATGAGCAAGCGCTCCCACACGCGTTTGGCGGTTGATGCGATGACCTTCGTGCCCCGAAAGTGCTGTGGATCAAGCATCGTCAGCTCAAGAGCAGCAAGTGATAAGATCCAACGCACATACCCGAGTGAGTTTGAGTATGCGCATGATCTTGAGCACGCGGATGACAGACAGGAAGGACGGAGACGTCGCGACAATCGCATACTCTGGCCTGGAGCCCCCACCCATCATCTGCAGCACTTCGACGACGAACGGGACGACCGCGAGGACGTCAAAGGCGATGTAGAAGTCCTTGAGGAAGTGTCGTCGGTCTTGGGAAATGTAGAACCGCAGTATGAGCTCGGCCGTGAAGACCGTGCCGAAGAACCATTCGATGTAGATCCAGTATGGAGTCATGTCGACGATTGTCGTCGCAATTCCATGGCACTGCTGGCGGTAGCAGATGAGTGACACGCCTGTTTCGAGGAAAGTATCGTGACACTCAAGCGCGGACTCGTTCAGCGATCCAAAGTTCAGTCCCGCGCCGTAGCAGTTGATGGCGTCCGACGTGGAGGCACAGCTAAAGCTGAGCTTTGTTTGATAGTCGGATGTGCCGTTGTCGCGCCTCAAGTAGCAGCCCGGATCCAAGTGGGAGAACCCGCTCGACTTGCAGTACTCGCTCACCACCTTCCTGCATGCCGAAGTCTCGACTCCCGATGCCGCCAACTCTGGCAGCGACTCGAGGTAGAAGAGCATGATGCTCATCAGAGAGAAGCAGACCATGAGCTTGTTCACGGACATGGCCGCCAGCGACGAGTCGGGCACTTCCAGAAGCAACCAGAGCCGCCCTTTGGCACTCTGCGACAGTAATCGAGTATCCATGCCAGCGGAATATCGATGGGCGGGGAATTTAGCCTTGGCAATCACCTGTTTCGCCTTGGAGTACATGTCTTTGAGTAAACCCTTGGACTTTGGCTCCATGGTCGCCCGCCGCATCTTTTTCTTGTGGGGAACGAAGCTTTGAATCAGTTGGGAGGCCTCAGTATGGACTTCCATGAGCCGCTCAATGGCATCCATGAGCTTGGCGTGGTGTGCTCGTTGGCTCACGACCATGTCCTCGGTCACCTTGATCTGTGCGAAGGCGCGGCCGATGCGTCGGGACTGGTCAATGTTGATCTGGACGACTCGCCATGCGTTCAACGTGTGATACTGGATATCACAGAGCCGCTTGACTTTGGAGTGGATGTCGAGACAGTCGAAGGGAGACAGCGACGCGTCGAAGTAGTGCATCTTCTGCTTCTTGTTCATCTGGAAACTTTCGTACGTGCGGTCGAAGTTGTTGCCGATAATCGCCACCGGCATGGAGAAGTAGATCTGCCCGAGGATCATTGCGATGCACGTGATGAACAGCGATCCGCCGTTCTTCAGCGACGGCACTTGGCTTCCATACCCCACAGTGGCGACGCTGCGAGGAAGAAGGCGGTAATCGTTAGTGACTATAGTTTGTTCTCCATCCACCTTCATCTTACTCAGCACGTACGTGAGCATGATGAAGTAGGCCGAGTTGAAAATGTCGGTGAAGGTGCAGGTGTTGACGTTGTAGCACGGCTCCGCGTAGAAGAGCGCGGTGGCGAGCACCATGACAAGCGTGAAGAGGAAGAAGAGAATGATCCCGAGTGGCGGGAGACTCGCCTTGACCGACTGGAACAGGATCTTGGATTGCTCGTAGTGCCGCAGGATGTGTGCGAGTCGCAGCGTTCGGACCAGACGCACGAGCGAAAACTGGTGGCCGATGCCAGTTCCTCCGTGCAGCTGCAGCTCCCAGCCGGCTGACAGACCCACCTGACGAATGTACCACGGACTCAGCGCCAGCAAGTCGATCCAAGTGAGCGGGTGCTTCATAATGCGTCGTGAGAACTTGTTGAGAAGGATCCGACCAGCAAGCTCTGCCGAGAAGACCGCCGTGATCGCAGTATCCAGAACTTCGTACACCGCCTCAGTGGGCAGGAGTGGGTAGCCTGGGTCCGAGCTGCCCAAGTTGGGTCCGTCGCATGTTTCGAATGCCATCATCGCGATGCTGATGATGATCCAGAAGAAGATGAACTCGTTCACACGCCGGCGCCAGTGCGACTCGGTCGGCTTGACAAAGATATCGGACAGACTCTTCTGTGTGCGCAGGAACATGATGCGGTGTCTCGTGGGATCTAGCAGCTCTTGGCGGCTGTCGACTGTCGCAGAGATGCTAGACTGTGCGCTGACCTGCAGCGTTCGGAGCGTCAGTGTCTTCGTCAGCGTCGAATATGCGGACGACTTCCGTCTGCCCGTCGCCTCGCCCGCGACACTGTCGAACCGCTTCGATAATGCTCCCGCCACGCGACCAGTGACCTGGGGGGTGCCTTCCTGCACTCTCCTTCCTGTCGGTGAGTCGTTCAACACCGGGTATATCCTTGCGCTGGTCTGCCGTCCTCCTCCGAGCACTCCTTGGCTTCTCCTCTCCGACACAGCGCTCTTCTCCACGACATGCCCAGCGGACTTGAAGTCAATGTTGGGCACCTGCACGCGCGCTTTCTCCAGCGGTTCCTGATCACTTGCGTCCAATCTGGTGGTGACGAGGGCAGGGTCTCCATCACGTTGAGCGTCCGGTGGATTGCTCATTGATGCCATCTCGAGAGACTTTGGCGTGACTGGCACCGGCACAGCGTCCCCACCCTCACCTTTCTCTACCGTGGCGGCGTGCTCGGACAATGTTTGAGATGAAGGCGTTGCGTCGGCGAGCTGCGTGCTGTCTCCATCCACGCTTCTGTCTCCATTGGCCACTTCCTCGCGAGAACGGGCTCGGCCACTGCTCACAGGTGCGAACGCGGCAGCCTGCGCCTGGTCACCCTCCAGCCGAGGCGAACAATGGTCGTCGCGCATGAAGAACCCCTCGCCGCCGTGACAACCAGGGACAGGCTCACCGGCGGCGTTGAGGTGCTCAGGCGAAGTTCCTTGGCTGCCGAGGCGGGCTCACAGACAGCATGAATTGAGAAGGAGGGCTGTCGCGATGCCGGGAGAAGCGAGCCTCCGGCTTTGACCGCAAGGTGTCGGTGCTGCCAGTGCTTCGGGCGCTCCGTGGACAACCAGCTTCTCAATGCGGCAGAGTCAAGCGACCATGTGTTGTTTCAGTCGCCGCCTCGAAGTGCTGAGCTAATTTTGTCGCTTGCCCATGTGGGGTGAAGCGATAGCGATCCGTCCCAGCAGCTTTTTGAAACGAACCCAGCCTCGATGGATGGAGCCAACCAACTCTTGCAAGTGGAGCGATCTCGAAATAGCCGATGTGCAACTTGCAGCACGAGTGCAGCAGTCAATGAAGCGCGGATGGACCTCCATTGCTCAACAACCACCGCGCGGTCGTGGGTTGTTCGTTGCGATACAAAGGGCTGGATGAGAGTCCGATCGTGATGCTACCTCTTCAAGCTGAATCGTGTCCGTCTTCGTTGTTGTGCTGCACCTCCCGGACGAACGACCTGGTTGCATCGAAGAGCTCGAGATGGGCGATTGGGCGTGTCGAGGGATTTGAGACGAGTGCCGAGTGCAACCGATGATGACCACGGGCGACTTGAGCGCTAAGGCTAGTTGGATGTAGAGAGCACGGAGCTGCGATCGCCGCATCTACGCCAAACTGCTGCTGGTGCATCACCATGGCCCGGTGTCATCGTTGGATGCAAGTCGGAATCACGAACATCCACGCGGTTGTTTTGCAGCGCCATCGAGAGTGATCGAATTGAAAGTCAATTTTGTGGGCTCAAGAACGGCTTCATGCCTTTGGTCGACTAGAGTGTGAGCTGAGCAGACCACGAAGGGAAATGGAGGCCAGACGCTGGCGCGCGCACGACCCTGGGGCTGGACTCGATACCGCCAAAGCTAGGGCATGACCCACTTGGCTGGCTCGCCGCCGCCGCAGTCCAATTGTCCTGTGAAGTGACTGATAAGTGGCCACAACGCAGAGACACAGCCGCGCCTTGGCGAACCTGGGTAGTTGCCATCGGACTAGCATCCGAGTCGTGCTCCGGGTCAAGCCGTGCGATCTCGTCCGACTCGTGCTCATGAGCCGAAACTGAGGTCACGCGGGAACCACCATCACGCCTCGTCGCCGAACAATCACTCCCAGCGTCACCATCGCTGCTGGCACACCCCGAGTTTGCCAGGCACTCATACTCCGCGTCTTCATCGCCCTTCGGCGGAACTCGCGCTTCCGCTGCGGCAGCTGCACTCACGGAGACTGCCGCGGCAGCCCGCGCCGCCTCCGCCACGGCGACCGCCGCGTCGACCGCATGCCTCGCGCGCGTCCTTATCTCCTGTGCCTTGTTCCTCGGGGCGGCGTCCACGGCCTGCGTCTCCGCTGCGATCACCTTGGCCGACGCCGCCACTGCCGCGTTGGCCACCGCGACGGCCGCCGCCGCCTCGCGAGCCTTCATCTGCGCCAAGAGCTCCCAGAACTGGTCGAGCGGCACGTCTCGCACGTCCTCGTTGTCTTCCATGTCGCTCGTCTTGCTCTTGAGGTCTCGGACCAAGTCCCGGGTCGCTGTGTTCCGGTCGTCGGGCTCGACTTGAGGCTCGAATACTGACGCTGGTCTTGCTCCTGCCTGGTCTCGGGCTTGTGCTCGCCTCGGTGATTTGGAGAGTGAGGCGATGCCTTCCATTCCGCCGCCCGTCCTTTCTAGTGCTGGATAAAGCATAGTATAGCAGGTAGAACTGGTTGCACCTTGCTTCAAGCTCCACCACCTCGCCGATTGGTTTATATCCAACACACAACCGCCATCTAATTGGGTGAAACGTTTGCAAATCACTTCGCGTCGTCTGATGATTGGCTAAAAACACCCCACAGCAGACTTTCTCCCGGCTTTCTCTCATCATGGAGTTCGCCATGCGCGACGGCCAAGGCGACGAAGATGCCGGCTCTGTGGCGGAGTCGACAAGCCCCACAGCCCTACAGGAGGACATGGAGGCCACCGCGATCTTCTCCAGCGAGCTGTGCGAGCGCCACGCGCCGCCGGCGCATCCAGAGGCTGCGGAGCGCGTGCGCGGCGTGCTGGCCCGGCTGCGGGACGACTTCCCAGGCGTCCGTCACGTCGAGGCGTCCCCGCCGGCGACCACGCAGCAGCTGCGGCTGTTCCACACGCAGCGACACGTGGACGCCATGTTCTCGGCGTTCGCGCAGGTTCGAGGCGGCGACAAGGGCGGCGGCGAGCCTGCGACGGTCGTGATCGACGAGGACACGGTGGTGACCGCCGGGACGGAGGAGGCGGCGCTCGCGGCGGTCGGCGCAGTATGCCACGCCATCGACGCGGTCATGCAGTCCAATAATGTAGAGGAGGAAGAGGACAAGGCGGAGAAGGGCCGGGCGCCGCCGATCGCTAACGCCTTCTGCTGCGTCCGGCCACCGGGACACCACGCCGAGCCGGACCGCGCCATGGGCTTCTGCTTCTTCAACAACGTCGGGATCGGCGCGCTGCACGCACTCGAGACGTACTCGGACGAGGTGTCGAGGGTGCTCATCGTGGACTTTGACGTGCACCACGGCAACGGCACGCAGGCCAAGTTCATCTCGTCCAGACACCCGAACGTCAAGTACGTCTCGACGCACCAGAGCCCGTTCTTCCCCAAGACAGGCAAGCGGCATGAGCGCGGCGCCAGCGGTAACATCCTGAACGTGCCGCTGGTCGAAGGCACGGGATCCACGGCCTTCCGCCGCCTCTTCGCGGCCAGAGTGGTGCCGGCCATGGAGCAGTTCCAGCCCGACCTCGTGCTCATCTCGGCGGGCTTCGACGCGCACGAGGACGACCCGCTCGCCAACATCTGCCTCCAGCACGAGGACTTTTACTGGATGACCAAGCACATCCTCGACGTCGCGTGGAAGTTCGCGCGCGGCCGCGTCGTGTCCGTCCTGGAGGGAGGTACGTCGCGCGCGTGGGTGGTGCTCGATACTGTACCTGGGCATCAAGCGCATGGCAGACTGGCCATGCCCTAGACGTCCTAATCCTGTTCTGTCGTCAAGTCCTGTCGTCAAGTCCGTCGCAAACTAACCAAAGCGCCGATCCGCGTGCGCAGGGTACGACCTGAAGGCGCTCCCGCTCAGCGTCGCGGCCCACGTGCGCGCGCTCGTGGAAGGGTCGAAGGCGCCATCCAGCAGCCCGTCCAGCGACGAGATCGACGCGCTATCAGCAGCGTTCGCGGCCTCTGCGCGCGTAGCTTCGCACGCTGCACCACCGGTACGCGTCCGCGCTGCTATCTGTGTGCGGGCGTAACCGGGCGTATCCTTCGCGCGTTTCTGACGTCCGAACGCAGGATCTGCGCGTGGTCGTGCACCTGGACGCGCGCGAGAAGCTGATCGTGCTCAAGGGCGAGCGCTCCATGGACGCGCTCCTGGCGCAGTGCCAGCACAAGTTCAACTACCGGCGCACGCGGCAGAAGCCGTCGCGCGTGCTGGTCGACCGGCGCGGCGCAGCCCTCACGCCCGAGGCGTTGCAGTCGCTGCCCAACGACCACCACCTGTACCTCCGCTAGCCGCCCGCCTCCCGCTTTGCCATCTCTCGTCCCAAAAGGCAGGTCCCGGCGCTGCAAGCCGTGTTCAAGCGCCGCCATCTGCGGTGCCGTCCGTTTAACACCGCGAACGCCCCGTCACATCTGTCCGTCCCCCGCTTCAACCTGTCCCCCCTCCGTTCCCTGCCCCTGTTCCTCCTCCGCCCCCCTCGCCCGCTCCATCCGCCGCTCCGCGTCCACCCGCTGCCGTCCACCGCCCCGCATTCCCGCCGCTTCTCCGGCCGCTTGCGCACCAGCGCGCAAGAACCGGAAAAAGTCATACGAGACGCGGCGAACACGCCAACGCATGCGCACCACTGATCGCGATTTGACCCGGCTTTGCAACACTGACACGCCAGCCAGTCACTGGAAGCGTTCTAAACAGCGCAGTGGAAACGGCGGACTTCTTGGTAAATGTATGCTCATCGTTTAAAACACGTCCCATCCCATCCG
>JAADYB010001010.1:0-10300 GCA_023338075.1 Phytopythium litorale | reverse complement strand
GCATCAACGCAGGGCTGGACGAGATGGACGGCGGAGCAGGAGGCATGAACAGCACCACGCCCGGTCACGAGTAGATTCCTTCCCGGCGGATCCGCACGGCGCGCGCCGAGTCGTCCAGCCGCCGGTGTCTCCTCGACCCGAACCGCTTGTCTTCACCCAAGTCGCTCCGGTCGCTCCGGTCGCTCCGGTCGCTCATGTCGCTGTACACGCCGCTGAGCGTCCACTCGGAGTCCTCGAACTCGTCCACCGCATCCGCGTCCGGGCTGTAGCTGTTCTCCACCGTCGCCGGCCTCTTCCGCTCGAGCAACGCCGGCTGTAAACGCCCGAGGTGGTACGTGAGCTCGACGGCACTGGGGCGTTCGTGAGGTGACACGGAGAGGCAGCGACTCGCGAGCGCCAGGATCGCTGGCGGGCACTCGGACGAGAACGCCGGCCGCTTGCGTCCCATCGCGACGAGCTGCAGGATCTCGCCCTCCTCGACCTTGCCGCCCGCGGGGTGCTCCGCGTTCCAGTACGGGAAGTCGTCCGTGTCGATCTCCGACAGCACAACGCCGAACGAGAAGATGTCCGCGCGCTCGTCGTAGTCCTCGCCCAGCAGCACCTCGGGGGCGATCCAGAAGTTGGTACCCATGCCCGCGGTCATCATCTGGTTGGTCTCGTCTGGACGCTCGCGGGAGATGCCGAAGTCGCCTAGCTTGGCGTCCAGCTCCGACGTGAGCAGCACGTTCTTGGACTTGAGGTCGCGGTGCACCACCGGCGGGGACCGGGAGTGCAGATACGCGAGCGCCTGCGCAACGTGAAGAGCGATCTTGAGCTTGGCACCCGACCACGTCAGCGCCTCGCCTTCATCGACGGCCCCCTCCGTCGCCTCTCGCTCTTCGCGGGACGATGTCGACCCCGTGTGCGAGTGGTTGAACCGCCTCGCGTGGTGGTGGTACAGCACGTCGCGCAAGTCGCCGCCCTCCATCAGCTCGGTGATCGCGGCAATGTCCATCAGCGACGTGGCCTCCCACGCGACGCCCACGAACTCGACGATCCGGTCGTGCTGCAGCCGCGCCATCAGCGCGATCTCCCGCACGAACAGGTCAAGTTGGTGGAACTCGACGCCCATGTCCGCGCGCATCTTCTTGACCGCCACCCGCCGCCCGTGCAGCTCGCCGACAAATACAAGCCCGAAGCCGCCGCGGCTCAGACACTTGGTGAGCTTGATGTCGCGGTAGTCGACGCGGCGTGCCGCCAACTCCGGCTCGCGCATCAGCAGTGCCTGGGCCGCGGCGTTCTCACCGCGCGTCATCGTTCCCATTGCTGACGGTTCTCCGTTCGATCGAGCCTCGCGCTGCCGCTGCTCAGCGTTGTAGCGCCGCCGCTGCCACACCAGGACGCCCAGGAGCGCCACAACGAGCAGTGCGCCGGTGATAGCCGAGTACTCGAGCATGGCCCTTGTCGAGTCTGCTTGGACGCAGCAACTTTGTCAGTAAGCCGGTCAATCAATCACACTTTTCTTGTCGGTGCTAATGCCATCAGCTCGAACCTGTGGAAGCTGAGGCAGTGGAGCCGCCGTCGTTGGCGACGCAAAAGCTGACGTCGTGGGCGGTCTTCCACTGGCCTTGGGGACATCCATACGCGGATTTATCAGGCGTGTCGGCCACGAGCTCGTCGAGGCCCTCGATGAGCTCGAACACAGAGCTGCTTACGTTCCAGTCTCTCACCGGGTTGCCTTGCACGTATCTGTCGTCGACAATCAGTCGAGTTGAGTTCATGAACACTCGGGCCAAGGTCACCATGGACGACGCACAGTTTGCGGAGCGTCTTGATGTTCAGTGTGGAGCTCGGGAAAGTCGTCAGGCTGTTGAAAGAGATGTTGCTGCGGATCACACCGAGTTAGAAGCCGTCCGGGGAGCCTGGCAATGGGCGTGGACTTGATCGAGCGCGTGACGTACAACTCCTCGAGGACGCAGAGCGTGTAGGAGCACGTGAGGCTCGAGACGGTCGATCCGGCGTACGGTTTGATGAGCTGGTTCCGCGACAAATCACTGCCAATCGGCATGTCCATCGTGAGTCTCCGCATTGTCCGCATCGGAATGGCAGTTGCCCCGACTTACACGGCCTTGAGACTGCCCAGGCCCGTGGCAAAGTCGTATCCGAACGATGAAATGTTGCAGTTGCGGAGGGTCCTGCACCACAAGCGCGTTGGAATTCGCTGGAGTTGGGAGCAGTGACTGTCGTGATGAACGTACAAGTTGGTCGCAGACGACGGGATCATCGACTTGGCGGAGATCGTCGTCTGGTACAGGTCGATGTTGGAGAACTCGCTGTGCGGGCGGTCGCATGCGAAGCAGCCACAACTTGTCAGCGTCGTTTCTGGGCGTGCAAGCCGCGCTGCGAACGTACATGACCGTCACATTCACTGACGTTCCAGCCGCCTGCACAATTGGCGACAAGTTGCCGACGCCTGATCGGCTCTCCGGCACGAGCGTGAGCGTCACGGGTGAGCTACCGACGCCCACGAACCGCCTGCCACAGTAACCCACCCGCCGTCGTCAGTGCCGCTCGAGGTGCAGCGTCAAGAGCCACAGGGAGTCGTACAGCGAGAGCAGCGTCGGGGACACCCAGAGCGACCTGATCGCGTCAATCTCGAGCACCTCTGTCACCGCCTGCGCGACCGGCAGCGCGTCTCCGCTGGTCGCTTCGTTTGGCGTCTTGGGCCGGACGCGGAACGCCCAGGCCTCCGAATCGCTCGACAGCCCCGTGAGGCACGTGCACGAGCCGTTGACAGCCGTGAAGACGTCCGGGCAGGCTCCGTTGGGCGGCCGCGCGGACGACCGCGTCTGCAGCGCCGGGAGCCCGCCACACACGAGGAACTCGTCCCCGAGCGCGGCTCGGTCGGCGCTGGCGCCCGCCACGAGCTGCGTCTCACCGTCCAAAAAGTTGTCCGTGAACCACTTCTGCAGCGTCGAGGTGGCGGTCGCGTCCGCACCGACAGCGGCCGTCGAAACGACCACCACGAGCGCCGCCAGCAGAGCGAGCACCATCATCGCGGACGCTCGCCCACCGTCCGCCGTCCTTCGGTCGGCTCGCACTCGTTCCGCGCGTCGCCGACTGCCTCAACTCGGCGGGCGAAAGGCGAGTCGACCCTCGCCGTTTCGAGCGTCAACTGGAGTCGCCCGCCGTCGCCGTCGACGGCGCGCTCTCTGGTTCAGCGCGTGGCGCCAGCACGACTTGCCAGATTTCTTTCCGCTTCCACCGCGTCTGGTCCGACACCGCTTGCGCCTCCCGGCGGACGGCGGCGGGCGAGCGACAGGCTCCGCCACGGCGACACGGCCAGGACTCACTTGTCTTCTTGCCATTCCGTCGCTCACGCACGGACCCACCGTGGGCGTCGGCAGCTGCGAGCAGTCGCATGCAGCCAGCTGCAAAGGTGGACGTGGGTTGGTGATGGCCAAGCACTACCATTAGTTATATATCATCACATGAGTCAACTGATTCAAGTCAGACATAACACAAGTCGCTGCCAAATAGTAACGTAAACCAGTATCCCGAGTTGGACGAGCAGCTCACATTCCTGCTTCACCACCATGCCGGTCGTGAGCGTCCACTGGGTGCTGGCGGCGCGCGCACCGGACGTGGAGGCGATCCCCCAGGCCGTGGACGCCATCCAGCGCTGTTTGTTGCCCGTCACGGCGTCCGTCGTCTCGTCCGTGCTCGAGAGCGGACGGCGAGACCTCGCGTGGCTCCTGCTCTCGTTCCTCAGAACCGACGCGCACGTGCACTTCCTCGACAAGCGGCGGCGCGCGCGGCTGGTGGTGACCACAGCCATCCGCATCAACGACGTGGCGTTTGCCGAGCGCACTTTCGGCACCTTCTACTGCGATGTGGACGACGACATGCTGCGCGAGGCGGTGCGCGGCAGTCACCTCGAGGCGCTGCGCTGGCTGCATGCCGAGCTGCCGCACGCCCAGGACGCGAGCGCGACCGAGCTGTCGCCCACAGACCTACCCGGCATCATTTCACGGCACCTACTCGCCATACCAGCCGGCGCTGGTGACCTTGTCATGCTGCAGACGCTGCTGGAGATGCTGGAGGCTCAATGCACCTCACCAGAGAGCACGGCATGGTTCCGATCCATTGCGGACCTTGCTGCGCGAACGGCTGCGCAGTATGGGCACGACGACATCATTGATTGGCTTCGGCCGCGCTTCGAGATGCCTCCGCAGCAAGATCTCGAGGACGAGGCGCACGCGGGCCCGCCGGTATCCGATACACCAGTTCAGGCTGGCGGCGAGGCGGACACAAGCCTGCCGTGGTGCTCTCACTGCAGAGGGTCCCGCCGACCGAACCACTGCTACTCCGCCGTCAAGCTGATCCACGCCGCTGGGCTTGGCCGCCTTCAGGAGTGATCTGGTTCCGCAACAACCGATCGGGCCACGGGAACTTGTCGAAGGCGATGGATGCCGCGGCGGCGGGAGGACATATCGAGGTCGTCATGTGGCTTCACGAGAAACGCCGCGAAAAATGCCGGCCGAATGCCATGAACGATGCGGCCACGAACGGCCATCTTGAAGTCATGCAGTTTCTTCATCAGCATCAGTCTGAGGGCTGCACAGAGAAGGCCATGAGCGGCGCTGCCAAGAACGGGCACTTGTCAGTCGTCCAGTTCCTCCATGAGCATCAATTGCAGGAGATCACAACGAAAGCGATCGTCGGGGCTGCAGTCCACGGTCATTTGGCTGTCGTTAGGTGGCTGCTTCTCAACGCTCCCGCGGCTGTTCAAGATGAAGTCATTCAAGACGACCGAGCCATGGTCGTGGTCCGAGCAGCAACAAATGGGTATATTGATGTGGTCAAGTTCCTGTACGTCAATGGTGTGAGCGGTGTTGCACCAACGAGGGACGCACTCACTCAAGCGGCGAGGTGTGGCCATGAGGCAGTTGTACGTTGGCTACTTGATTATCGACGCGACGAATGCTGCTCCATCGTCAACTCTAGTGCGATTGTCGGGGCCAGAGCGCCTCAAACAGTCCCCGGCGTGCTGTTGGCGTTGGAGAGCGCCGCCTCCGAGGGCCATTTCGCGATTGTCCAGCTATTGGGGGATCATCAAACGGCCGAAACAACACTGAAAGGGACAGGGAGCGAGTCCAGGAGTTCTCTGCGCGCTGCTTTCATCGGAGCAGCCGGAAGCGGGCATCTGACGGTCGCCAAGTGGCTCTTTCGCCGTGGGAGCGTGGGTTGGTCGGCTGAAGTGAAGACCGAAGCGGTGATCGAAGCACTCTGTCGTGCTGTTTTCAACTGCCATGTCGTGGTGTGTCACTGGCTGTGCGGCTCCCTCGAACCCTCTGATGTCTCCATACACGAGGCACTCAGCACAAATACAATCGCCAACACGTTTCCACATGCCGCGACTATGGCAGACTTCGGCATGCTCGAGTGGCTTCGTGCGGATGAGCGCGTTGATGTCATCGGCGCAGTGAGAGGAGCAGCCGTCTGTAGCGAACTGGAGGTGCTTCAATGGATCGCGGGTGAGAAACCGCGAGAGATCAAAGGGGGCGACCTCGCAGACACCGCAGACACCTCACCAATCTGGGTACCCACTCCGGAAGAGTGCATGGACCTTAGTGAGGACCTCTGCAGCTTCAAATCCATGCCGAGGTATTCGCGCGTGCAGAAGTGGCTCACTGGGCAGGCAATCGCGTCTAGTCCTCCATGAGAGGCGTTTGCTGTCGTCACGGAGACCGAAGATAGAGCTCTTGCTTGCAAAATGTCCATTGATGTTGTTCAGATGCAAAGGTACACACGAGGTCGTGAAAGCGCTCGCTACCGCGCACTCGTCGACCCACACTCGACTTAAATACTCCAACGCCGGCAGACAGACTCAGTAGAGGATCCACTTGTACTCCGCCTGACTGCCGCTCTTCTGCTCCTCGGTGTCGCTGCCGTCGCTGCGCTCCGTGGTCGACGTCTCACGCGCCACCGAGGTCTGCTGTTGCTGAGAAACAATTGCAGTGTCCGGGCGACCCGCCACCGTCCTCGTCGTCGTCGTCGTTGTCTGACGCCCGGTACGAGGAGGTAGTGCTCGCGTCGAAGACGTCACGGTGCGGGTCACCACCGTCCCTGAGGCCCCAGCCACCGACGGCCGCGGAGGAATGACCACCTCGCGAGGGTCACCCGTCACAATCACGCGCGACGACGTCACCTCCCTCCGTACAGGCGGCTTGTCCACCCCAGACACGGTGCTTGTCGTAGTGGTGGTCTTGGTGACGGTGGTGGCTCCACCGGCAGCGGCCGGCCGCACCGTCGGAGGCGAAGACATTGTAGGGCGACCACTGCCGCTGCGAGACAGCGCGCTCTGGACCCGCGAGTAGCTTGCGCGGTTGGCCGGGTACTCGGTCGACGGCATGCTCGAGCGCGTCGTGATGATGTACGTCGACTCGCGGCTGGGAGCCGCAGTCCCCGCCGTCGTGGTCGTGGTCGTCGTGCTTTCGCTCGCGTTGCCCTCGCGCTCAAGTCTCTGCAGCAGTACAACGAGCTCGGCGGCGCTCGGGCGGTCGCTGGGCTCAGCTTGGAGGCAGCGAGCGGCAAGAGAGAGCACCGACGCGGGGCAGTCGGAGCTGAAGGCCGGGCGGCGGTCGCCGGACGCGACCTGGCGCAAGATCTCGTTCTCCTGCGCCTTGCCCTGCGGCGGGTTGCTCGCATTCCAGTACGGGTAGTCGTCCGTATCGAGCTCCGAGAGCACGACGCCGAACGAGTAAATGTCGGCGCGCTCGTCGTAGTCGCGGCCCATGAGCACCTCCGGGGCGATCCAGAAGGACGTGCCGATGCCCGCCGTCATCATCTGCATGGCCTCATCCGGACGCTCGCGAGCGATGCCGAAGTCACTCAACTTGGCCTCCATCTCGACGTTCAGTAGCACGTTCTTGGCCTTCAGGTCGCGGTGCACCACCGCCGGCGTGCGCGAGTGCAGGTACTCGAGTGCCTGCGCCACATGCAGCGCGATGCGCATCTTGTGCGCCTCCCAAGTGAGGCGGTAGCCACGGCGCTTGAAGCCGCGGGTCACGTTGCGCAGGTCGCCGCGCTCCATGAGCTCCGTCACAGCTGCCAGGTCCGCCAGAGACGTCTCCCACGAGACGCCGACGAACTCGACGATGCGCGGGTGGTGCAGTGTGGCAATGAGCGAGATCTCGCGGATGAACTGCTCGATCTGCTCCGTCTCGACCGTGCGGTCGTTGCGGATCTTCTTGACGGCCACCTGGCGGCCGCGCAGGTCGCCCACAAACACCAGTCCAAAACCGCCGCGGCTGATGCAGCGACCCAGCTTGAGGTCGGACCCAGGGATGCGAGTCGCAGCGAGCTGCGGGTTGCTCAGCAGCCGTGCCTTGAGCGCGTCGTGCGTGTAGTCTTCATCGTTGTTGTTGTTGTTGTTGTTGTTGTTGTTGTTGATGTTGTTGTTGTTGTTGGAGCTCTTGCGGGAGAACATCGCCTTCCCGATGCCAGCAGTGGGGACAGCAGCACCCGAGGCGGGTCCTTCGATCGAACCGGAACCAGCACCAACGCCAGGGGCAAGCGCCTGGTTGGACGACGCGCGTATCGCCGCCGCCGGGCTGGGGGCGAAGGCTGCGTTGGGATCGCCCACGGGGGTGTTGGCAACGTCCGAGTGCCGACGCGACCGGTGTGATCGGCGCTGCCAGACCAGCACGAGCAGCAAGAGCAGCACCAGCACCACGCCGCCGATCACCCAGTACACGAGGTACGGCAGACCGCCGCCACCGGAGTCGCTGCCGTCGCCGCCGACTGGAGAGGGAGTGTCCGCCGCCTGAGTGCTCGCCCCCAGGACGCAAAACTTGACGCCGTGCGCAGTCTCCCACGCGCCGTCTTCACACGAAGCTCCGGCAGGAGCCGCGTCGGCAGTGAATGCCGCAAGCGCCTGGATCTCGGCGAACTCGGACTCGGTGACATTCCAGTCCGTGATGAGGTTGCTGTGCAGGTACCTGCGCCAGAATGAAAGCGTCAATGGCGATGATCAACCACTCTCTCGTCCAAGATGATGCAGCACGTACAGCTTGGTGAGGGTGGACGAATTGAGCACGGCGGAGGGCAGTTCCGTGAGCGCGTTGTGAGAGAGGTTGCTGCGGGAGGAGACATCACCGTAGCAAGGTTAGCTGATTGTAAGTGGATCGGCGTGGCATGGGCTGTGGGGCGGACGTACTATTCCTCGACAACACTGGCAGCGTACGCAGTCTCGAGGTTGTTGACGGACAGATCACTGCGGAGGACAGATCCGGGGTGAGACTCCGCGCGATGGTCGTCAGACACTCCAGATCAAGCACTTACAGGATGCGGACAGCGTCGAAGGCCGCAAAGGCAGTGCTGAGCGTGGAGAGATTGCAGTTCCGCATTGTGCTGCAGGAGGCAGAGCGACGGGATGAGGTTAGCACCAAGACATCAGCCAAGAGGAACTTTCGAATGCCCGTGAACGTACACGCTGGTGGCGGTCGCGGGCAGGAAGTCAGTCGCCGAGGCGGCAACGGAGTGCAAGTCGACGTTGTAGATCTCACTGCTCGACCAAGAGTTCACAGCAATCTTGTCAGAAGACAGAACGCAGATTGCAACGATCGTAGGCAGAGTAACTCACACAGTGGAGACGTTGAGCGAAGACGAGCTGCTGCTCTGGACGAGCGGGAGCGCGGTGCCCGTGGCCACGCGGTTCTCCGGCACGAATGCAAGTGCGGCGGGGGCGGCTCCGGAACCGACAATCGTCCTAAACAGGCAAGCACGTCAGTTGAGCCCCAGCAAATCGCACAGCAGTCAAGAGGGATTGACTTACAAGGTGTGGAGCGCGGAGGAGACCCAGAACGACCGGATGGTGGTCACTTCAAGCACGTCGGACGACGTCAGCGCGAGCGGGAACGCCTCGTTCTCGTCGGTCTTCTCGCTCACAACGAACTGCCAGCTCGCCGCACTCTCGTCGTAGCCCGACAGGCACGTGCACGAGGCGTTGACAGAAGTCAGGATGTCAGGGCACCCGCCGTTTGACACGACCGTAGACGAGCGTGAGATGAGCGCCGGCTCGCCTTCGCAGATCTGGTAGCTGTCGCCGAGGGCGACGAGCGCACCCTTGGCACCCACCATGAGCTGCGTCTCGCCGTCCTTCACGTTCGCGAGGAACCAGCTCCGAAGTGCCAGTGCGGCAGCCTCGTCGTCATCGGACGACGTCGATGAGGAGGCAGTAGCCGTTGGCTTGGAGGTGGTTCGGGAAGGCGTGGTGGTCGTCGGGACAGTAGTCGATGCAGGACTAGTGGTCGCAGTGTTTGTCGTCTCGGTGGAGGTGGTGCTGCTGCTGGTTGAACCAGTGGCGGCACCTGCCGCCGCACCCGTTCCACTGGTCGTCGTACTAGTGACCGCGCCTGTGTTCTCCGTCGATGTGGTGCTGGACGTGGTGCTGCCGCTGGTTGAACCAGTTGCGGCACCTGCCGCCGCACCCGTTCCACTGGTCGTCGTACTAGTGGCCACGCCTGTGTTCTCCGTCGATGTGGTGGCCGACGTAGTGGAGGTGGCATCCGTGACGGTCGCGCTCTCAGACGCCGTCGTTGTCGTTGAAGAGGACGAGGCTGATGCCTCATTTGAAGTCGTCGAAGTCGTCGTACTTGTTGAAGCACCGTCATCGCCTGCCGGGATAACAGCAGCCACCGCGTCGGCAGCCACCGTGTCGGTTGATGTGGTCGAAGTCGTCGAGGTACTCGTCGTGCTGCTGTCACTGGAGGAAGCAGTTGTGGTAGTGCTCGCGCTAGAGCTCGAGTAGTTCTCCGATGATGTCGTCGACGATGTCGTCGTGGTGGTGGCAGAGTTGTTCGGGCCAGTAGAAGTGTACGTCGTTGAGGCTGAGGTCGTAGCCGCTGCTGCTTCGTTCGCAGTCGTGGTAGATGCGCTTGAACTCTCAGATGTCGTCGTCTCGGATGTCTCTGTTGTCGTTGTCGTTGTCGTCGTCGCCGCCACTGTTGGCTGCGCAGTCGACACGGGAGCGTCCGATGGCCCTGACGTCGTCGCGGCTTCATTCGTCGCAGCAGGGACCGTCGTCACAACAGGAGACGTTGTCACAGCAGGTGCCGTCGTTTCGACCGGCGAAGTTGTCGATGGCGTGGACGTGGACGTCACTGACGGCGTTGAGGATGGAACCTCGCTCGGCGTTGCGCTGGGAACCGCACTAGGCGTCGCGCTGGGAACCGCACTAGGCGTCGCGCTTGGGACTGCTGTCGGGGTCGCACTCGGCGACGCGCTCGGCGTTGATGTGGGAGTCGCTGTGGGAGTG
>JAADYB010001009.1:0-10312 GCA_023338075.1 Phytopythium litorale | reverse complement strand
CAGGCGCCAGCACTGTCCCACGCGGCTTGCCGAACGATCGGCTCGCCGCGCTCCGCCTCCAGGTCGAGGATCAGGGCCTCGTGAGCCTGCAGCAAGGCCGAGTCCGACAGGACGCAGCGGCAGTCGCGCAGCGCGGTGCCGGGCACTGCGCTCAGGCACAGCCGCGGCTTGCCCAGGATCTCGGCCACGACGCGCAGCGGGCGGTACATGAATTCGGCGAGCGCGAAGCTCGCCGAAATAGACAACAGCCAGTTGGTGGGCACGACACAGAAGTCCACCTCCCGGCGAACGACGGCATTCATTGCGTCGATGGCGTGTGGGTACCCGATCGTCTCGAAAGGGCAGCCGGCGCGGGGAGCTACGCCGACTTGGAGCAGAGGGAAGAAGTTCTGCACCGCGACGTCAGCCACAGTGCCGCTCAGACCAGCGTAGCCGACCAGATTGACGGTTGCGCTCGGCACTGCGTGCCGTGGGGTAGACGGCGGCGACGATATGCACGACGGCGTCGGGCGATCCGCAATACCAACTCCGCACGTCGACGGCGCAGCACTGCTGCTCGTCACTGGCAACGCAGACAGCACCGTCGAGCTGCCACTGCTAGCGCGCATGCACTGGCTTTGCGGGGATGCCGGTGCGGCGAAGTGTTCGTCCAGCGAGCGGACGTCCGACACGAGCGTGTCGAAATCGTCGCGCCGGTCGGCAAGTGGTGGCTCTGCGGTGCCTTGCTGGGGGCTGCTGCCAGTCGTGTAGGCTTGCCACGAAGCCGCACTCTGCCGTCGGAGCACTGCCTCGGTCGCCCTCCACGTCGTAATCGACGCACGGGAGACGCCGTACTTCGCTGCCGCCCTCTTGATCGACCACGTTCGGGTCGCGTTGACAGCTTCGAGTTTCTCGGCCGCGGTGAGTCGTTTGCGCCGCGCAGGCGTCCGCGCTTGCATCTCGGTTTCGTGGGTGGTCCGGGGCGGAGTGTTGCCGCGGGTTCTGCAAGTCCGAGAGGGCGCTGAGAAGCGCACCGCAAGTCCCAGAACGCACGAAAGAGTGTGCGAATACTTGTGGCCGCCGCCCAAGCGCACTCATCCCGTGCGACTTGAGAAACCCGTGCGAGGTAGCGCCGGGTTAAGTAGTCCCAACTGTCGTGTGGTTGCGAACGCGTGCTGGGTGGGGCTGCGGTCGCGATGGCAGTGACCGCCGCAGTGGCATGGCAGCACTTGGTGGATTCCGCGCTCGTGCAGTTCGGGGTGCAAAAGCGCGCTAGGGAGGAGACTTTGAGCCAGCATTCAGCGCGCCGGAAGCGAGTGCGGCAAGCCCGTGGTGCGCAGCACTGCGATTGTTTGGACGACAGTAGCGACGGTCAGTCGCGCCGTGCTCATCGTGCAGTGTTCTGTTCAGCGCACGGGGCGGCTGAAGACGGAGCGTCGCCGTGGCTGTCGTACGAGCAGCTACAGACAATCAATGCGTCGCGCGGCTTCCAGCCACTCTCGGAGGCAACAAGCCGCCGACTCGAGGCGGAGGTCGCTCAGCAGCTGTGCGATGGCAACATCGACCGTAAGGTTTGCGTCGTGACGGACTCGTGGATCTTCCGGGGCGACGCATGCCTCGTGACGATCAGCGAGCTGCCGCTGGCCGCGATGCAGAAGGCGCTTGCGCCGCGACAGTGGGCAACCGAGGCGATCACCACGTACTACGACTGCGCCGAGTACGACGACCGGCTCGCTGGGATTCTGCTTTCGGCGCGCGGGTTGGAAATGTCGGATGTGGGCGACGCGCACGCGTGGATCTCGCGCGAAGTCCTGCAGACACTGCAAACACTGAACGCGCGGCTTTTCGCGTGCGACAGCGTCGAAGCCCAGCCGCCGCCGCCTCGGTTTGCCATTGCCGACTGCTTTGTGGCCGGCGCGTTCGCAGAAGTTGACGAGGCAACGCAGATCGAGCGCCAGGCTGTCGGGCTGGTCCAGACGCGCGGCTTGGTGAAGGTGGTCTACGGTGGGGCGGGCAATGTCCTGCAAAGCCACCTACTCTCCTGGGATAATCGACATGCGACGATCGCCAGCCGCGTACCCAGCGTGCCGTCCGCGAGCGACTTCAAGATCGTGTTTGCAGGCCCGATGACTGCGCGGCAAGAGTTGGCGCTCGCAAAGCAGCACGAGTGCGATGGCGGACGTGTCAAGCGCCTTGAAGCGCTCTTGCGCCGCATCAACCCGCTGTACCGCGACATTCAGACCGACCCAGACTTTCGCGGAGTGGCCGATCCACTCGGCGTGTTCTGCACGCGGGTTGGCGGCGAGAACGGCGCCGATTCGCTGGTCGAGGCGGCGCGTTGGCGGCAGCAGACAGTCACCGCGCCGCTCGAGAACCATGAGCGTACTGTGCCAGCCGACGAGGCGTCGGTGGTTCAGTCCGAAACGGTGCTGATCGAGACCGGATTGAACGACCCAGAGGACACGCGGATTGCGCGCGCGATCGATGCCGCCCTGGGCCGGACGACCTACGTGGCGCGGCATTCTACTGCGGTCCTGGCGAGCAACGATCCGTCGTACATGGAGCGCGCGTTCCCGCACTTGCTGACGTTTGGAACCGGTGGCTTCTCGTGCGCGCGGAGCCACAAGTACGGCCGGCGCGAGATCGTGCTGCACTACCTCAATTTGTCGACCAGCCGCTTTGCCGAAGACCCGCTCTTCAAGCTCAAGATGTTTGACTCTCTCGCGACACAGCGAGTGAAGAACGGGTTGTTCGTCCGGGTGCGGCAAGACCCCGACACCGCTACGCGTGCGATGCGCGTGACGCCGGACGAGTTGCTTGCGGCAAAAGAAACGCGCAAGAGAAAACGCAAAGCAGCGAAGTTTGGTCGGCTGGCCCCGCAGCCAATTGACGGTGGCAGGTGCTCGGCGTCAGTGCTAAAGTCAATCTACGCGGGGACCTCCAAGATGTGGTGCAGCAATGAAGAGCGCTCGGCTTTTGAGCGCAAAGTGAACGCCATGACATTCATGTTCGGTGAGCCGTCCGTGTTTTGGACTCTCACGCCAAACCCCGACGCGTCGATTGCTGTCGCGTTTTGGGCTGGCTATGACCTGCCAAACGGCCGCCCAAAAGACCTGGTGGCGTGCACAGCGGTGAACATGCCCAGCAGCGCAGAGATGAAGCGGCTGGCGATGCAGAACACGGCGCTGCAGGCTCACTATTACAAGCTTTGCTGCAGAGCCCTGATCGACATCCTCTTCAGCTGGGACTCACGCGTGAACAGACCCAAGGCCGACCCGGGCCTTTTCGGGTTCGTGGAGGCGCTGTATTACGCGCTCGAGCAGCAGGGCAGGCTCCGGGTGCACCACCACGGCGTGCTCTGGGTCGCGGGGCTTCCTAGGACAACCGGGGAGTGGGACGCATTGCTCGCGGACGGGTCCATGCGCGCGCGGTTCGAGGAGTACTGCGCGTCAATATTCTCCGCGGAGTTGCCTGTGTTCGACGCACTCGAGACGATCGAGTGCCCGGTGAGCGGCTGTGACGGCGAGCTTGCCCCGGTCGAGATCAACAAAAAGTACAAGCACCGTCTGCGAAGCGGGACGCCGCCGCCGACGGTCGCTAAGTGCGGCGTCTGCAACGCAGAGTTCACGGAGCCCGAGGTGGCCGACGCCGTCCTGGAGCGTGCGTGGGCCTCCCTAGACGCCGAGCAGCAGGTCGCCAGCAGTGAAAGCGCCGTGCGCGCTCTGGGCATGCGGTTCGGCGGCCTGTCGGCGCACAGGAGCACGGCATGCGTGCAGCTGACTCGGCTGCTGCGCAAGGATCAAGTGCACGCGTACCAACACACGTTCTCGTGCGTGAAGGGCAGGTCAGGCTCCAAGTGTCGATACCATTTTTTCCGCGACCGTGAGGATTCGAGTGGACTAAACGACAAGGGAGAGATGCGCTATCGGCGCCGCGTCGGCAACCAGTGGCTGAACACGTTCATCCCTCTTTGGCGCCGGCAGCTGCACTTCAACATGGACGCGCGCGTTCTTGGCGGCGGCCACGGCGGACACCAAGCTTCCCGCTACGCAATCCAGTACGCGACCAAGCAGCAAACAGTTCTCGACAACGCTGCTGTTGTCGAGCTTGCGTTCCGCCGGCGCGTGCAGCGCGAGGTTACGTCACTGGCAGGCAAGACCGAGTTTGAGAAAGGCGTCGGTCGCCTGCTGTCGCTCGCGTTCGCGTCCTCCGGGGTCATGGAGGTAGGCGGGCCGCTCGCGACGGCAACAATGTTTGAAGACGGGCCAGCAAAGTTTAGCTGCGACTTCGAGCGGCTTGGACTGACTGTGGCGTTAGGCGTTATGAATGACGAAGACGTGGACGTGGTGGTGGTCGCACGGGGCCGGCATTTGGTCACAGATACATCGGTTCGGCGATACATGGATCGGCCGCAGTGCCTCGAGGCGTGCAGCTGGTACGACTTCTGCGCGTGGTACAAGCCGACTCGAAGCAAGTCGCCGCAGCCCGGAGACGCGTGCATGTTTGCGTCCGACGACCTGCACGAGCTGGCAGCGCATGTGCGCGCTCACGGTTTCACACGGGTCGACTATCCACGCGTGCCAGAGATAATCGGGCCTCGCTTGCCCGACGCCCGCAACCTCGACGATGCCGAGCAGGCAGACCAGGCGGAGCTCTACTACCGAGCGGCCGCACTGCTCTACTGCCCTTTTCGACACCCAAAAGACTTTATTGACCGCCACGGCTCGGCAAAGCAGCACTTTGCTGCGTGGGGCCCGCTTGGCCTGCCAAAGGTGCGGCGCTCGCTGGAGTTCCACCAGCAATACTACATCGCCTTGGACGCCGCCAGTGATTTCCGAGCACACGAGACCGCTGAGGACGCCGACAACTCGTGCGACGATGCAGACGTACACCGCGACCACGCTGGCCCGGAGGACGGCAGTGCTGGGTGCGTTGACAGCCTTGTGTTGGTGTCCTCGGATGCGTACGTCTGCGCTGGCGACTCGCTCGAGGAGGTCGACGAGGACGCGGCCGGCTTGCATTCCGCTGCAGAGGACACCGCCGTGCAAATGCTCCTGAGCAAAAACGTGCTCGGTGTAGTGCTTCCAGAGGACACGAGCGGAACACTGGTTGTGCGGCCAAAGCCAATCGAAAAGACCGAGCTTGCTGCATTCGAGCGGCAGCTGCTGGTCGCAGAGCCAGCAGACTCTGTCGGTTCGCCGCCGCGGTCAAGCGCTGAGCCGACAACAGAAGTGATTGTGGAGTTGCTCAACATGGCGGTGGCCGACGTGGCGTTCCGTGGCGCGCAGTCCGCGCAGCAAGAGCACGAGGTCGCTGCGTTCGCCACAGTGCAGGACGTGTCGCTGTCGTTTGGCTTGAACGCAGAGCAGCACCTCGCGTTCGTGCTCGTGTCCGTGCCGCTATTGCACAAGATCGCAGGCATTGACCTCCCCTCCGAGTCGAGCTTCAGTAGCTCACCGCTGATCATCACGGGCGCCGGCGGGACCGGCAAGACGCGGATCGTCGAGGCCGTGCAGTGCCTTGGAAGAA
The DNA here is from genome assembly GCA_023338075.1 of Phytopythium litorale. NCBI lineage: Eukaryota > Oomycota > Peronosporomycetes > Pythiales > Pythiaceae > Phytopythium > Phytopythium litorale. Next base: position 4,804 of record JAADYB010001009.1, on the reverse strand, counting down.
GCTGGGGGCGCCAGACGTGCGTCATGGCGACTGCGTCGTCGGGAATTGCAGCAGCAAACCTTGGCGGACACACAATGCACAGCTCGGTCAATCTAGGGATCAACCAGAAGCACTTGCCGAAGCACTTGCTCGACCCGAGCGACGAGCTGCTGGCGCAATGGGACCCCGTGCTCTGCCTGTTCGCAGACGAGCTGTCTATGACAGAGATCGGTTTCTTTGGGCTCTGGGAGGAAGCGCTGCGCAAGGTCAAAGAGTGCTCCGATCCCTTTGGCGGGCTCGTGACGGTGCTCATGTTTGACTTTTTCCAGCTCGAGACAGTGTGCGGCTCGCCGCTGTACAAGAACGCCAACCCGCACAAGCCGTACAGCGAGCTGCAGGCTCGCGGATCGATGCTCTACCGCTCCATCGACAAGGTCGTTTACCTAACGCGCAACATGCGCTTCGAGGCCGACCCAGAGTGGGGCGAGTGGCTCGCCCAGGCGCGGCTTGGACGTTGGTGCGAGGACTTGCGCACGTTCTTGCGCCAAGTGGCGCTGCCGCCGGCAGATATGCTCACGGGCGACTTCATCCAAGTGGTCTCGACCGACAATGCGACTCGACAGCAGATCAACGACTCGGCGGTGCAAATTGCGAGTCGCTCGTTTCGCAACACACGCAAGGTCTACGCGATTCCGGCGAAGCTGTCGAGTAGAGCCGACGTAGCCAAGATCCGCCGCCTTGGGGATAACCAGACCGGCAATATCCCCGTCTTCCTGAAGGCCTACATTGGTGCGTTGCCCTCTTGGGGTTGCAATTTGCGATGCTGTGGGCGGTACTGACGACGTGTTCGAATCCACGCACTGTCACAGGCATGCCGGTGCGCGTCAAGGCGAACCAGTGCGTCCTGAAGGGCGTTGCGAACGGTGCAGTCGGTGAAGTCTTTCACATCGACTGGCTTCCCGCCACGACATTTGTTCAGCAACACGACGGCGTCTGGGTTCCGTCAGCACCACCCGCGAACATGTACGTCAACATCCGAAACACCCACACGCAAGCGCGCTTCCCTAGCATTCCGGACACCTGGCCGGCGTCGGTCATGCCGGTCACCCTCTCGAGAGCAAGCTTCAAGTTCGCGAGCCGGACGGTCACGATCAAGGGGTTCCCAATCGTCCCGGCGTTCGGAACGACCGTGCACGGCGTTCAAGGCGACACGCGCGACAAGATTGTCGTGACGGACTTGCGGCCGCCGCGCTTTGCGCGAGTCGATCGGCACGCATTGTACGTAGCGCTCTCCCGTCTCCGCACGCGCGCCGGGCTGTACTGGACTGGCCGCAAGCCGGACGACGCAGACTTCGCCTACTTCCGCCCAAGTGAGGAAAGTCTCGAGGAAGACAGTCGGCTGAAGGCGCTGGCGGCGCAAACTGCTGTAAGAATGAGCATCTGAAGAAGGACAGCGGGTGCGAAAGTGTGTGACGCATCTTGCAGCGAGGAGGGGACGTGTCCGAGCCATCCGGACGTTCGTGTTTCGTTGTTCAGACAAATTGCATCCAAAAGCGACCTTGGCACCACATCAACGCTCGGCTTCGACTGTGCACTGCAATTCGCAGACGACTGTTTGCCTCGCCAACCAGGCTCAGCATCGACGGCTCGTGCAGTGCCATCGAAACTGAGCGTGCAGCGCAGAAAGTCGTCCACTCAGCGAGACATGCTGGCGCAGGCGCACACAACACAAGGACAGTCAAACCACAACTGCTCGCAGTACCGGAGCATCAGCTCACCTTCTAACGGGCACGACCTCGCTGGTAACGACAGCCACCCTGCGGCCGCCTTGATTCACTATGACTTCAAACCGCCAGTTTGGCACGCATGAATGGTTGACGAACCGGCATAGACTGCCTCGTTCGCTCGCATCGTAATACACGCACTCCCCGGCGATGCTCGGCTCCGTGAACTTGAACCCAAAGCCGCGGCGTCGCATCTCGGGCGTGAACTCGGTGCCGCAGCTCAGCACGCTGCAGTACTCGCCGACGCATATGTCGGGCGGTAGGGGCAGCGTAGTAGCGACTCCAAGTCCGGTTCTTGTCATGACAAGTCGCAGACTCGTTAGCTCTTCACAGCGATTGCCACAGTCATCGCCGACGCTGCAATTTGCCGAGCCGCAGTAGATTCCAGCCGTCGCGTTGCTGCAGATGCCGCACAGGCACGCGCCGATGCACGCGCACTGCCCGACGTCGCCAAGTGTGTCAGCAAAAGCGACCCCGCGCAGGTTCACGCATGCCCACAGGCGCTCGATGCCGCTCGGCCGCGGTACGCCCTGCTCGCTCCTCGCAGTCTGGCTGCCCTCGAGGTTGTCGTCACCGTCGTGTCCGTCGTCGTCGTCGATGGAAACAACCGCAGGCCGCTGCATTGCCGGTACCAATCCTCCACTGCGGCGACTCAATGCGACCGCGTTGCGAACTCCGCGGTGGTAACAGCCGGTCAGTGATCTGAGGTTGGCGCCGGCGTGCCATGGCGCCTGCGCGTTAGTAAATGCGCCGGTTTGCATGGGAAGCATCGACACGAGACATGCGAGAACGCGACAATGCGCGGCAGGTCGCCCACAGCAGCTCGTGCCCAACCGTGGGGTCCAAGTCGCTCACTGTGCGGCGGCTGGCGGGGGCATGGAGAAGCAGGCTCATTTGGGATTTTGTGCTGGCAGACAGAAGCGAGGCAAGACCGAGCGCGATGGCGCAGCTGCGCCGCCTTCGCCAGCACCTCGACACTCAAGAGCGGGTCTTCACGACGGTACAGGGCCTAAGCGACTTCGTGGCATCGCTGGGGCCAACGCGGGGCAACACCTGCGCAGTGCGCTTGTGCTTCTTTCGTGGCGACCACTTCACAACAGGTAGGTCAGTGAGCTCGCAAGTACAGCTCCAACCACGTCTGACTAGAGTGTTGCTCAACAGAGCGGTACAGCGGAACGCACCTCGAGTTTATTGATGCCGAGTCGGCGTCGTCGTTCGAGGAAGCGCGTCGAATGCTGCTGGCGATTCCGTTGAACTTGGTGGGCCGGGAGATCTGCCGCCTGACGGTGTGGGAGCGGACCGACCTCGCGTGTTTCACGCCAGGTGAGCTCTGTTAGCTCACCGTCGCGCTTGCGCTGTGCCCGTCTCAAACACCCACAATCGCAGAGGCAACCAACTACTAACCACTGGACAGGCGTCGTGTACGAGATTCGGCATGTGTTCAACTTCAACATGTACAACAAGATGCCGCAGGCATCGGTGACGCGAGCGTGCGCTGAAGGCCGCGTCGAAGTGCGAGCACCGCCCGCAGGCGATGACGAGCAAGCCGTGGGCTGTGGGGCGCCGGCCGACACCACTTCGTCTGCTGGAACGACGCTTCCTACTACCACTGTTTTCTATTCTGCTCAAGTGCCTGCTGCAGCTGCTGCTGCTGATGATACGGTGCCTGCTCTTCGAGCGACAGCTGCAACCTCGGACGGCACGCACAGTCCAGCAAAGCCAAGCAAGCGGGCGACTCCGGAGCGCGCCAGCGACGAAGCACCACCCAAGTCGGCGTCGACCAAATCCGACGCAGCAGAGACTGACTCGGCTCACACGGCGCCGGATGGACCAAGTCAGTCCAACCCGCGACCACCATCGCCCCCAGAGCTGAACCGACAGGCAGAGTCGGGGTCGCCGCCGACCAAGCGGCTCTGCGTCACGAAGCGAGCGACGAGTGGCGAGCGTACCAAGCGGGCGCCGAGGAACACGACGTCCGGCTGAACTTGATGCTCGACGGATCATCAAGCGTGTGTACAATGCGATTGCAGCCACGGTGGTGGCAGATCGTGGGTGAGAGTCGTGTGCAATCTATCGCAAGTGAATGAAAAAGATCTGGCGTTTGCCGGCTCAGTGCACATGCTTGCATTTTTGCTTCTCACTTGAATGCACCATTCGCATCCGGTCCTAGCACAGCGTTCAACAACCGCGCGCGCGCTCGCGCGCGCAAACAGACATGCGTGGCGTGGGTACCCCGGCCATAAAGCGAGCCGAAGGCGAGGTCGTAATCTAAGACCACATTCGATAACCTGACATCCAATATATGGGTGCGTGGTTCAAAAATAGCATGTTTACATACTGAGCAACTACAGGTTACGCGGGGTATACCTGCACGACTTGATGCGAACGGGGTGCCAGTTTCGACCAACTTCAACCAAGACCGGCACCGGCTTCTACTCGAGGCATCGTCACTTTTCTCGTCAGCATACTCAGATGAAGAGATGGCACACCCGCGAAGGAGGCTACAAAACAGGATGAGCTCGGTGCGGCTTTCTCTTCTTTCTCTGACTGGGCACTGTTCAGGGACGAGGGCATCAAATCAAAATCACTGCGAGGCCAACAGAGAGGCAAGAGGGCAGAAGACACACCGACCGATGCTGAACGACGGGGTAGACGCGCGCCACGAACGCGTCGATTTGAACCAACCCACGCAACACGAGTGACAGCACGGACGAGTCGGGGCTGGCTGGCTGGCTGGCTGGCTGGCTGGCAGGCTAGTCGGGTGCGCGTCACCGGCTGTGTGCCTGTAGTGGCGCGTGCACAGCCGGCGAAGCCGCACATTGCAGCACAACGAACGGCAGCACGCATCATCACGCGCTCGGCGCTCGTTCTCCGGTGGCTGGCAGTGGAGCCGGCGGCGGCGGCGCAACGCTCGCGGTGCTCAACGTCGACAACGGCGAGGCGAACGACATGCTGAAGTACGTGCCGACCACGTGGAGCGACACAGTCACTTCGCCGAGGCGCTCCAGGAGCTCGCTGGAGAGCGTGCCGTGTGTGGCTTG
>JAADYB010001008.1:0-10324 GCA_023338075.1 Phytopythium litorale | reverse complement strand
GGAGGGTCTTGAAGGGCTTGGAGAGGCTTGGTCGGGCTTGAAGTGGAGGTGTTTGCCGTTGGTGGCAAAATTGGAAGTGAGCTCGGGGTGAAGGCTGGGTCCGAAACGGGTTTGTACCCACGAGACCTCCTCCGCTTTCTCGGTCGCAAGACCCGAACCCACGAAAATCCAGCGAGGAATCAAGTGCGGAAGTATGCTCGAAACCAACGGGTGGGTCAGGAGTTGTAAACCCGTGGGTTTCAATTGACCCACCCACCCGCCTCGATGTAGCCATCGTGTCAACCTTCCTGATCATCGTGCGGCGGAGACCATCGACCTCAACTCCATTGGTGTTCAAGCAGAAATCGTGTGGACGAAGGCAGTATTAGCACGAGATCCACGTCGGAACGATGGCCGAGCGGTGCAGCTCGAGCTCCGGTAATGACAAGGCTCACTGGCGGTGATTGGCGCTGTTGGCCTTGAACGAGACGGAGCTTGGGGGCTCGCGTGTGCACCGATCCGTCTCCGGTTATTTCGTTTAGACTCGTGCGTCTCCGCTCGGCGACTCGTGTCGTCTGCACTCACTCGATCTACTTGGGGCTCGCAGCAAAAACTTCCTCCGGTCCGTCGCCCGAGGCCTCGGCCTCCCTCTTCGTCGCCGTCCTTGTCTCCGGCTTCAGCTTGCATGCGGTCGGCCTCGCGCTCGGCGGTCAGGGGGCAAGGAGGGGGTGCTCGATCTATGTTTTGGTTGGTAAAGGGAAAAGAGAAAGGAAAGAACTGGGACGACACGCCCGCGCCTCCAGACGCGACTCGCGAGGCGCGACCCCCTCCCCGCTGCCCGCAATCTACACACGCGCTCAGGACGACTCGGGCGAGTCGTCGCCGCCGTCGCCCTCCTCCTCGTCCGACAGCACGACCTCAAGTGCCTCGGCGCCAGCGGAGAGCCGGCCGCCGGAAGACATGTCCTTGGCGCCTGCGTTGGTGGGCGACGACACGTTGGCGCCAGCCGCCAGTGCGCTCGCCAGGTCCGCCTCGGGCTCCGACTCATCCGTCGCGGGGCTAAAATCTAACGCGCTCTTGCTGTCGAAGGCGCCGCTGCCCACGCTGATCGACGACGTGCCGGACGCCAGCAGGTCGTCGTTGTCGTAGCCCATGTTGTAATACACCGTGTACGTCTCGAGCGCCTTCTGCTGTATCAGCGGGTTCCAGTGCTCCTTGGACGCGCGCACCAGGAACGGCTTGATGATGTCGAACATGCCCTGCGCCAGCTTCTCGTACTCGTTCATGATCCGCAGGCACGCGGGCGAGCCCCAGCACGAGATGGCGCGCTCCGCCACCTGGAACTGGTCGCTCACCATGCCCTTGCCCAGCCGCCGCGCGAGCTTGAGAGAGATGGCGTCGAAGTCGGCCTCGGCCAGGACGTGCTCGAGCAGTTCCTCGAACTCCACGATAAATATCACCTCCTTGAACGAGTTGCCGACGGGCCAGTACTTGAGCAGGCCGCGCACGACGGGCGTGAACAGCGAGTGGTCCTTCGAGACGTACTGGATCATGCAGTACGCCAGCTGCTGGTGGTACGAGATGAACGCCGGGGTCGAGTGCAGCGGGATCAGCGCCTTCTCGAGCAGCACCACGTGCTCCTGCTTGATTGGGCAGGCGAAGCCGTTCACGATGCTGCCCAGGATCTCCAGCAGCTCGGCCACTCCGTAGTGATTCGACGTCTCATAAATATACTCGTAAAACGCGTTCGCAATCTCCTTCCGGATGGCCGAGCGGCGCTGGGTCAGCTTGTAGTACAGCCGGTGCAGCACGCCCTTCAGGACCTGCCGCTCCTTGAACGACGGCGTCTTGAACAACCCCACGAGCTGAGCGATGAACCGCAGCGTGAAGAACTCCTTGCGCACGTGCTTCTCCAGCTTGTCGATGTGCTCGATGCACTTGAGCAGCAGGTCGTACGCCGCAGACAGCAAGCCCCACAGCTGCTCCTCCGTCGTGTACTCCGAGTACTTGTCCATCGGGTTTTCCAGCATGGACACCTCGTCCGGGTTGGGCTCTTCCACGAAAATGTTCGTGGGCGAGTTCGACTTGAGCACCGGGAACGGACGGAAGATATAGCACCCGACAACGTGCAGCAGCTCGATGAACAGCTGCGGGTCGTCCAGGATCATCGGCACGGCTTCGCAGTAGTTGTTGAGGTCGCACAGCGTGGTCAGGCGCTTCTCGTTCAGCTCAAACAGCTCCATCGTCGAGAGCCGCGCGTCCTGCGGCCGCGGTAGACAGAACGCCACCTTTTGCCGGAAGTAGTAGGTCCGCTTGTACGGCACCGCGTCCTCGAGCGCCGGCGTGTTGAACAACTGCTCGATCGGCTCCGAGATCAGCAGCATCTTGCGGTCCGGGGTCGTCGGCATGGCAGCGGACGTCAGGCTGCTCATCCAGACGTTCAGGTCCGCCTCGCTCTTGGCCATCAGGTAGATCGGACGGAAGCCCTGTCGATGGCGAGGCGAATTCGAGCAGTGTGTGTGTGAGAGTCACTCGGTGATGAGAACGCTACGACGGCGACAGCAATGCGCAAAGTGCCCACGAACCGGGTGAAGGATCTCAAAGCAGTTGGGCTTCTTGAACCGCGCAGCGTCGATCGGCGTGATTTTGACGCCCTGGTGGCAGGAGATTCCGCAATAAACACGACAGACATACTGTGAGCGCCGTGTATCCATTGCGCGGGCTGGTCGTCGCGTCTGGAACGTACCAGCAGCGGGATGACGCCTCGGGGGTATGTGTCTTCGCCCGACTGCATCGTCGATTGTCACACGAAACATGTCAGCGCTTCTGGATGGCATGCTACTCGTCCCCATTCACGATGCGCTGCGTACCGTGCCCGAGACGTAGTAGAAGAGCGAGTGCCCCTTGAGCACCATGAGGCGCTTCTTCCACGTCTTGAAGTGGTTTGCCTGCTTGATGAGCACGCCCGACTTGGAGATGGGCGCCTGGAAGTCGTCCATGTAGAGGGCGGCGTCCGGGTCCTGCTGCGCGGCGCCGTTGCCGTTCGCTTGCTGGCCGGCGTTGCTGGAGAAGGGCACGATGAGGCTCGGACGCTTGGACAGAATGCTCTGGTGCGCGTCGGGCTGCTTGCCGGCGCCAGAGTGCTCGTCCGCGCCACGCGAGAAGGGCAGGTGGCCCGTGAAGCTGTGGTGCTTGACCTGCGTGCCCACCGCGTCGGGGCTGCGCTGGTTGCTGGGCGTGCTGGAACTCGTGCCGCCGGGGCTGCTGCTCGAGCTGCCCGAGCCCTTGTGCCCGCCCTTGTCGTGCCGGGCGGCGCCGTTGAGCTGGCGGCCGCTGCCGATGGACGACACGAAGCTGCGGAAGAAGCCGCCGCCGCCGCCGTTCTTCTCGCCCTTGCCGTCGCGGCGGTCCCCGCGGAACGACATGCTCCTGCTCTCTCTCTTCTTCTGCGAGTCGCCTCGCCTCGCCTCGCGTCCTCCGCTTCTCGTCCGCGTCCGCCGCGAGCGACTCGCGTCCTCCGGTCCGGTCCGGTCCGCTACGACCGACGACACCCGCTCCCTCGCTGCCTGCGCGGGTCGCACGGGGCTGCCGCGCGTCGAATCGTCAGGCAAGTGGAATCGCCTGCCCGGCCTTTCTCGCCCTCGCTGCGTCGCCTGCCTGGCGGGCGTTGGCGTCGCTGGAAGTCGCCCGAGCGGCTGGACACCTGACTGGCGGCCTTCCCGAGCGGCGGGGGGGCCTGCGGAGCGGCCGGAGACGCGCGGGGAGCACCGGAGCGGCCGCCTGGAGCTGATGGACCGGCGCCGATGGAGTGCCGGGCCGGGCGGTCGAGGGAGATATGAGCGCGCGACGTTGCGGCCGCGCGGGGTGTGTGTGGAACGCTAGATTTAGAGACTTTGGTCGGGAAAAAAGGAGCGAAAAGCGGGTGCGTGACTGACTCTCCCTCCCGGCGCGGGGCGGCATAGAGTTGCCAGGCTGCGGCACTCGAAGTGGATAAGCGGAAGGGTTGCCGCCCGGAACGCGCGCGCTGCCACGCCGAAAGACACGCGCGCGGGTTTATACCGCCGGAGGTTCCCCGCGGCGGCGCCGCAGCGGTGACGTCGCGACGGGATTTTCATAGAACGGACGTGGCCCACAGGCTGTAACAAGGGGAAGGGGATCAACGACGCCTTCCGCCCCCCGCAACCACTTGTCGTTTGTATGCCTGTCGTCCGCGTCGTTAGTAACCCTGTTGGTTTCCGATTTCCGCTGTTACTGTACCAGTCCACCGGTACACTTGATTGGCCATGTCGGCGCCCAAACTGCCGTGTCCCGCCACCCGCCCAATCTACGCTATTCTAGGCGAACGTGACCTTCACCTGACTCGCGACGAGCTCCGGGCGGATGCCAAGGCACAGGTTGGTCTCACATGCGCGGCGCGACAGCTCGAGCGCGGCGCCGCGCTGGCCCTTGACGCGCACGGCCACGCGCGTGGGCAGCCGCGTGTCCACCCACTGCAGCTCCAGGCGCACGTGCGGCCGGCCCAGCAGCGGGTAGTCGCCCGCGCCCAGCGCCTGCCGGTGCTGCAGCCGCGCCAGCGCCTCGCGCGTCCACATGCGCCGCGGGCTGTGGCTCGCGCTCCCGGCCGCCAGCGGCAGCAGCACGCGCAGCCGCCGCCCGTCGCGCAGCGCGCGCAGGTCCAGCTCGGCCTCGCCCAGCCGCTCCAGCCGCGCGAACGGGTCGTTGTTGTACACGACCACCCGGACGGTCGCGGCCTCCTCCGCGTCGGGCTCACCGTCCGGACGGCCGGTCGCCGCCCCCGGGAACAGCTCGGCCGCGCTCAGCGGGAAGGCGAGCTGCTCGTCCCAGACCGGGTTGGCGGCGCGCCGCTTGATGCTCGTCGCGTGCCGGAACACGGGCGGCGGCGCTGAGGACGGCGACGCGTGTACCGTCACGACGCAGTACGGGTCCACGCCGCCGCCGCGCGCCGACCGCAGGTTCTGCGCCTCGCCCACGCGCAGGTGCATCTCGTTGGGCTGCGGCTGCACGGCGTGGCCCTGTCGGTCGCGCGAGTCCACGGCCACGATGCTCGCCTCGAGCCACCGCCCGAACTTGCGCGACGCCAGCAGCACCGGCATGCCCACCTCGAAGATACGGACGGGCGTCGGGTCCATCAGCACGTGCCGGTCGCTGCTCGCGAGCCACACCTCGCCGTCGCCGCCCTGGCCGCCGCCTGCTCCAGCCCCGCCGCTCAGCTTCCGCCCAGCGCTGAAGTTGACCTTGATGCGGCCGTTCTTGACCCACGAGACCGTGCCCTCGCGCCACTCGACCGACGGCGCTGCCTCGGCCGCTTTGCCTAGCGTCAGCCTGCCGCTCGGCTTGCCACCGCTCGCGCTGCTCGTGGCCGTCGACCGCCGGTGGCGCAGCTCACTGCTTCCGTCGCTCGGAGGCGCGAGCGCTCCTCCAGCGCCGACGCCGCTGCCCGCGGTCGACTCCAAGTCGACGGAGAAGAGCACGCTCGGGTCCTCGACCTCGTCTTCCGCGTCTAGCTCGTCTTCGTCTCGCCCTCCATCGGGTCGGTGCCTCAGGCTGGAGGTTGTCAGGAACGCTGCGGACGGTGCCGGCGCCACCGATGTCCCCGAGAGCGGCAAGCCGCCCGAGACGCTGCCAGTGTTGACGAGGATGCTCTCGCCGATCATGCGCACCGACTTGCGCAGGTTGTGCCGCAGCTTGCGCGTGTGCGCGACGACCTTGACCGCCGTCTCGTCCGAGATGTCGTTCTTCATGTAGTAGACCACGCAGCAGACGGCGATGCCGACGTTCTCGAGCGAGCAGAAGGACGCGAGCCGCTGGCCGGTCGACAGGCACAGGCTCGGCCCGTAGCGCGACTCGGAGATCGTGCACTCGTCGAAGAAGGCGTCTAGCTGGCCGCTCACGTACACGAAGAGTGCGGGGACGACCACCTGGGCGACGAGGATCTCGAACACGAGCGCGTTGAACCAGGGCCCGATGCCGACCGTGCGCCGCGGCACGGGCCGCTTGCAGTCGATCGTCATCTTGATGGCGTCGAAGCGCAGCGCGACCGTGTTGCGCGCGAACGAGCAGAAGCAGCAGAACGGCCACACGACCGAGAACATGATGGTGTACGAGAACTGGATGGCCAGGTGGAGCAGGTCTCCGAACGGCGAGTACGTGCCCATGGACGACTCCTCCATGATGCGGTCGGCCGTGTAGTGGTAGTTCCGGCACTGCCAGTTGGTCACGAGCCGCAGCTTGAGTGCGCGGTGCTGCCCGTCGCCGCCCGCGCCACTCCCGTCGCCCGTGTCTCCAGCCGAGAGCCCCATGGACGCGGTCGCCGTGTCCCAGAACCCGCGCAGGACGCCCGTGTCTTCGATGCTGCGGGTCACGCGGTCCACCCAGTCGTAGCTCGTCATCTGGAACTGGTCCAAGTCGTCGCGCGTGAGCTCGCCGCAGATGTCGCTCATGTGGTGGTCGTGCGACGAAATGCTGGAGAAGAGCTCGCGCACCGCGCCGTCCAGCTCCCGCGCCGCGATCGGCTCTCGGTCCGCCAGCATCTTGCTCAGCTCTTGTCGGTCGACGCCGTCGGTCAGCGACACCCACCGCTCGACCTCACTGAACGCGTTGTACTCGGAGTCGCTCGCCTCGACGTTGCTGGCTGAGAACGACCCAGTGTCCCTCGTTGTCTCGCCTTGGACGCTGTCAGCACCGCTCTTGCCACTTGTCGACGGCTTCGCTGGTGCCTTCTTGGACTTCTTGAGCACCGTCGAGAGCCGCTCCTTCTTGACGTGGTACGAGTCGCGCGCGCGGATGATCGCCCGGCGCAGCAGGTACGGCACGAAGGTGTTGATGAGCAGATTGAGCGCCTGCGTGACGATCATGGGCGTGACGAAGGCCGAGTCCATGCTGATGAGGCCATCGATCCAGTAGCGGCTGAAGCGGAAGTTGTGGTTGAGCGTGAAGACCCAGCTGTTGTCGACGCGCGTGCGGATGGCGTCCTGCACCTCTGCGCCGTTGGGCACGTAGACGAAGGCGAGGAGGAAGAACCAGTAGAAGTAGCCGACCCAGTTGAAGAGGAAGATCTTCTGGATGGACCGCGTCTCGCTCTCCTGGTCCGTCTGGTAGTTCTCCCAGCGGTTGAAGGCGAGCGCGATGGCCTCGAAGATGGCGAGGAAGACGATGTCGAGCGTCAGCCCGAGCACGATGCCCTGCACGAGCACGTAGAACCAGCGCGCGGTGCCGACGATGCCTCGCTCCGTCTCGAAGCACCCGATCAGCGCGGCGTCGCAGCGGTAGTAGCTGCGGTCGAACTTGGTCTGGTCGCAGTACTCGGCGCAGCTCGTGATGCTCTTCATGAACAGGTACGACTTGCCGCGTCCGAAGAGCTCGACGCAGTGCGCTTCACAGCCGCCGGCGCTGCCACTGGCGGTCTTGGCGTCTAGGAACTCGGGGCACCGAGGGTCCGTGCACATGGGCGTCATGACGGCGATGATGTACCACTGGACGTAGATGCCGACGAGCACGAAGAGCAGCACGAGGCACAGGAAGCAGAAGACGGTGAAGATGGCGTACTTGGGCCACCGGCGGCGCGTGTCGTACGTCTTGACCTCGACGTAGTCGGGCGGCTCGCCCTCGTCCGCCACGTTGATGGTCTCGACGACGAAGTCGCGGAACTCCGGGTTCGGCTGCGGCACCTCCTTGGTGCCGAGCAGGTTCCACTCGACGAGCAGCGAGTTCTGGTACCGGTTCCAGCGCTTGAGGAAGGCCGGGGCCCAGACGAAGGCGACGCAGAGCCCGTAGACGCCCATGGCCTTGAGGTACCAGCGGTAGTGGATCCAGCGCAGGAAGATCCAGAGCAGGATGCCGGCGTTGGACGGGTAGACGAGCGCCGAGTTGTACAGCCGCACAAACGCCATGTAGAAGGCGATGCGGAGCCCGAAGTAGTCCTTGAGCCGCAGCAGGAACAGCCGTCGGTACGTGGCCGTGTGCCCGCCCTCGCCGCGCGACCAGGACGTGAGGATGAAGTCCGTGATGCTCGGGTCGTGCAGCGGGAAGACGTCTCGCACGACCAGGTCGTGGTTGTCCTCGATGCCTCGCAGCCCGGCGCCGGGCGGCTTGTCGCTCGCGCTGCGCGTCAGGATGGACGCGAAGGCGGCGATCCGGTCGGACGCCGTCATGGTCTCGCCGTGGTACTCGTAGTCGTCGCCGACGTTGCGCGTGTCCTCCTCGGCGTGGTTCTCGATGATGCGCTCCATGGTCATGAGCTTGTCCTCTCGTGCGAGCAGCCAGAGCGGCGCGCTCAGCAGCAGGATGATGCAGTTGACCGTGTTGCGCGTGTTGGCCAGCACCGTGACGTGCAGCCCGGCGCGCAGCAGCTGCAGCATGAGCTTCTCCTGCGCGTCCTGCAGCTCGCCACCGCGGTGGTTGTGCAGCACGAGCACGAACTCGTAGTCCATGCGCGGCTGCAGGTTGAGCATGCGCACAACGAGCTCGGGCAGCCAGACGCACTCGACCGTGTCGGCTGTCGCGAGCACGACGGTCTCTGGCTGCTGCTCGCCGGCCTTGCGGCTCGCGTCCGCCGCGGAAATGGGCACGCCAAAGTGCTCCTGGTAGCCGAACATGTCGGTGGGTGACACGGCGTCCAGGCTGCCGTTCGTGGCCGGGAAGCGGCCAGCCGAGCCGGACAGCACCACGTACAGCCCGTCGGCCTCGCGCTCGTCCGCCAGGATGATGTCGCCGGCGTCGAACGCGCGCAGCTCGGACACGCTCACGAGCTGTGCCAGCTCGTGGTCGCTCAGCGCCGCGAACTCGTCCACGCCGGCGAGGAACTTCTTGCCGGCCTGGATCTTCGGGTCCGCGTCGTCGATCTCCTCGGCCATGTCCTGGTCCACGAACCGGAAGAACCGGTGCGCCGCCTCGCGCAGCGCCAGCAGGCTCCACGGGGACGCATCGGACGCCCACAAGCCGCGGAACGGGTTCCGGATGGTTGCATTGCCGGCGTCGAGCGGAGGCGACGAGTCCGCTGCGTCGTCGAACACGTCCGAGCTGCTGCTGTGCGGGTTGCTGGCGCCGGCGTTGGCCTCGGCGCGGATGAAGCCGCCGCCAGCCGTCGACCGCGCGGCGTATAGCGAGACGCCAATGTGCTGCCGCACCTGCGCGCGCAGCGCCTCCTCCTCGTTTTCGTTGAGCTCGTTGTGCCGCTTGCGGTAGACGCGCGGCGCGTCCCCGCGCGGCGGCGCCAGCAGCGGCAGCGAGCCCGTGGGCACCACGTCCATGCCGTCGTCCGCCAGGGTTTGGATCGGAGCCGGCCGGGCGAAGCGATGGAGGCGACCACCAGCCGAGGGGTTTCGCTGGCTCCGTCAGTGCGGCCCTCCGCTCGTGGGGTCCGGCCGCTATAAATACCCGCGACCGCCCAGCCATCGCCGCGCACAGGTGGAGGGACATGAACACCTCGTCGGGCTCGGCGCATGGCTTGAGGAGGAGCAGGAGGTGAGACCGAGTCCGTCACGGACGGAGGCAGGAGCATCACGGCCGGAGGGTTCGTGCGGCCGGCGGGCAGGTCGAGCGCACGAACCATCTCCACGGGGCGTCGAGGTGAGGCGGGGACGACGCCATTGGCTCATTGGGTGGACGTCCGGTCGGCCCCGCGCCATGTCGCGACTCGGTCTCCGCTGATCGCGTGGACTGGTTCATGGACAGATAGTTTACCGTCCGGAGCCCGCGATGGACGGACGCATCTGCGGATTGTGCCGAGGTAAACTACATCACTGGTCTGCTGTCGGAGTTTGTTCGGCACGAGTTTCCACGCGGCGGCGGAACAGGCGCAACAAACGAGCGGGCGCAAAGGCCACGCGCGGATGCGAACGCGGACGCTGACGCATTTCGACTCAAGGGAGAAATATCTTCCACCTGCACGAAAGTTTTCCGGACGGTTGCGCAAAGACACGCAGCGCCCGCGGGCACGCGTTGACAGATTTAGCTCGCGGCGGTCTCGATCTCGTTACCCTAAGGTTCCAAAAGAGCGCGGAGATTGTCGTCCGCAGTGCGGACCGGACAGGGCCAGACTCGCGGCCGACCATCCGTCGGATGGTCCGATACGGCGAGTGGTTATATTTCGCCGCTCGTCCCGCCCCGTCCCAACATCCAACTCGGGCGGTTGCTGGGCAGCCCAATTCCATTTCTGGCGCGCCACGTCGTTGGTTTCCGTCCGACCCGCTTGCGATCATAATATTGGGACGGCCCGGATGCTCGCCCACTTGACTGGCGCCGACGCATTTATAAATACAAACGGATCGCTCGGCACGCGCTTTGCCCCAGAAGCGTTGGGACGGCGCGTGGCGTTGCGTTTCGC
>JAADYB010001007.1:0-10331 GCA_023338075.1 Phytopythium litorale | reverse complement strand
GTCGGCGCTGAGGCAGGCGTTGCGGAAGGCCGTGCCGGGCGATACGGCGGTCTTGGGCAGCCGCGCGCTGATGCTGGGCCCGGTGGAGCTCCAGAGGCGCCGCGAGTCGCGCACGGCCGCCAGCCGGTCGGGCTCACCACCCGCTCCCCGCAGCGCCGGGTTGACGGCCGGGTCGTGGAAGAAGGACGCGCGAAACGGCGGGTACGCCGCCTTGGGCACCGGCCGCCGCAGCGCGCGAGGGGGCGAGGCCGGGCCAGTCGGGGCCCGCGACGCCTCGCCACGGCCCTGCACGGCCGCTCCGCACCGCTCCAGCATCGTGCGGGCGGTGGGCGGCGGGTGGGGGGTGGGAGCAGGGGCCGAGGGCGTCAAGTGTGGCTGGGGAGGTGAGACTTTGCGCTCCAAAGGGCACTTCAACTTGGGCGGCGCCGGAAATAGCTTATGCAGGACTCGTTTTTCGCGTCAAATTTGGAGATCGAGTGGGTCGTTGCGAGATCTGGCCAATGGAAGCGCGAGGTGCGAATAGGTTGGCCAATCGTAGCGCGCGAGTTGTGGGATGAGGGCCGAGTTTGGAGGTAAATATCGTCAAAAGATAAAAAAAAAGTTATAGTAGATCGGTGTTCCTGATCGGCCTGAGGTCTCGGCCGCGCTGCCGCTTCCAATGCGTTCGCTGGCACCCGACGCGAAGCTGCCCCGGCTTCGAATGCATCGAGTATTGAACGTGATATATATCTGCGCGCGCGGCAGCCGAGGGGAGCCGGGGCGGCGCACGCTCTACATCATCTCGTCCATCTCCTCGTCCTCGTCGAACTCGCCCTCCTCCTCTGCGGTCGCGTCCTGGTACTGCTGGTACTCGGACACGAGGTCGTTCATGTTGGACTCGGCCTCCGTGAACTCCATCTCGTCCATGCCCTCGCCCGTGTACCAGTGCAAGAAGGCCTTGCGGCGGAACATGGCCGTGAACTGCTCCGACACACGCTTGAACATCTCCTGGATGGCAGTCGAGTTGCCGATGAAAGTGGTGCTCATCTTGAGGCCCTTGGGCGGGATGTCGCACACACTGGCCTTGATGTTGTTCGGGATCCACTCGACGAAGTACGACGAGTTCTTGTTCTGCACGTTGAGCATCTGCTCGTCCACCTCCTTGGTGCTCATGCGACCGCGGAACATGCAGGCGGCCGTCAGGTACCGGCCGTGGCGCGGGTCGGCGGCGCACATCATGTTCTTGGCGTCGAACTGCTGCTGCGTGAGCTCCGGGACCGTCAGCGCGCGGTACTGCTGCGAGCCGCGCGACGTGAGCGGCGCGAAGCCGATCATGAAGAAGTGGAGACGCGGGAAGGGGATGAGGTTGACGGCCAGCTTGCGCAGGTCCGAGTTGAGCTGGCCCGGGAAGCGCAGGCACGTCGTGATGCCCGACATGGCGGCGCACACGAGGTGGTTCAGGTCGCCGTAGGTGGGCGTCGTGAGCTTGAGCGTGCGGAAGCAAATGTCGTACAGCGCCTCGTTGTCCAGGCACATGACCTCGTCGGCGTTCTCGACCAGCTGGTGCACCGACAGCGTCGCGTTGTACGGCTCCACGACCGTGTCCGAGACCTTGGGCGACGGGCAGACCGAGTAGGTGCACATGATGCGGTCCGGGTACTCCTCGCGGATCTTGGAGATGAGCAGCGTGCCCATGCCCGAGCCTGTGCCGCCGCCGAGCGAGTGCGTGATCTGGAAGCCCTGCAGGCAGTCGCAGCTCTCGGCCTCCTTGCGCACGACGTCCAGCACCGAGTCAATGAGCTCGGCGCCTTCCGTGTAGTGGCCCTTGGCCCAGTTGTTGCCGGCGCCCGTCTGCCCGAAGACGAAGTTGTCCGGCCGGAAGAGCTGGCCGTACGGCCCGGCGCGCACCGAGTCCATCGTGCCCGGCTCCAGGTCCATGAGGATGGCGCGCGGCACGTAGCGGCCGCCCGTGGCCTCGTTGTAGTACACGTTGATGCGCTCCAGCTGCAGGTCCGAGTCGCCGTGGTAGCTACCGGTCGGGTCCACGCCGTGCTCGTCCGAGATGACCTCCCAGAACTTGGCGCCGATCTGGTTGCCGCACTGGCCGCCCTGGATGTGAACGAGCTCTCTCATGGTCGAAGTCTGCGGGCGGGGGAAGCAGTACAAGCGGTCAGTCCTGCGGCCCAGGATCGCCATCTGCCGAGTTCCATGCGGTCCCTTCCCCCTCCCTCCCCCTCCCCGGGCCGGGGCACGGAAGGGGGGGGGACACCGACCAACGTGGGTGGGGGACACACACACACACACGCACAGGCGCATGCACATCCAGAGACGCAGACAGAGACGCGAGGCTTTACCTGCGGCGGAGGCGAAGGCGACGGGCGGGCGGAAGGCGGCGCTTGGCTGGTGGCGCGGGCTCTGACTCGAGTGTGGTCTTTTGCCGAATGAATTTTTGGCTCGCTCCGGCTGGGGGGCGTGGCGTGTGGTTTCAAAACCCGCTCGGGACTTGCCCGCGCGCGGTTATCTTCGCGCCGGGGGTATTTTTAGCGTCGATAACTTCCCACCGACCGTCATTCCGCGCGCATTTGTGGAAGGTCGGCATAGAGAGAGCGAGAGGAAAAGGCAGAGGCGGAGGGGGCGAAACCACTGACGTTGCACGGCTGGTTGGGAGGACGCAGGACGGACGGCATCCCGACTTGGTATGTATCTTTGTAAGAGTGAAGGAGGGGCGGGACGCCGCGCGAGGAAGATGCGCCTTGTGTGTTTGAATTTTTGAAACGAAAGGAAGGGAATATTTCCGTTAGCTTCCGAGAATCTGCCGTTATCTTCGCGCCATTTTCGGCGCGAAACGCGAGGTTATTTCCATCGCGGAAGGTTTTTCAGCGTCGGTTTCGCGCGCTCTCTCTAACGGACACGCCTCTTGGCTCGGCTCGCGGGGCGGGCGGCAACGTCGTCCCAAATGACCGATCCGTCCTGGGCAGCACGCAGTCTCCGTCGCGCGTCTGGTGTTTGGCCGGCGGGTGCGAGAGAGCATCGGGGTCAGGACGCGCCGCGCCATAAACAGCGGTCAGATTGCGGGGTTGAAGCCGGAAGTGGCGGCCATCCGATCTTGAAGCGACCGCCAACCGAACCGGTCGGGACTGTTGCGCCTCCAGTCCAGCGGGACCCGCCCGCCCGCCCGCCGGAAATAGCGCCAGTGGCGCCTCATTTAGACCGCCGCTGCAGGGATCGCACCACCGCATGGGGTTGGCTTGAGTCCCCAGCGTCCCGTCCCGTCCCATTCGCGAGTGACTGGTCGCCGCCAGGTGGCTGCAATCCGAGCCAAGCAATCGGCCGTATAGCACTTGCGTCCACGGTACGCGTTCCCGCCAAGCCCCCCACCCATTGGACGAGGATACCTTTTCTGCCAATCGCGTCGCGCCACTGGCCGCGAATCCGACCTTCTCGCGTTTCAGAAGCGATTTCTCTACGGATCCGCCAACCGCGTCGCGCCATTGGTCCATCGAGTCTATTTTCTTTTATTTTTATCTACGAACCAGGCTGGCGAGCTGCACTTGCCCGAAAGCAAGCGCGCGTCCGTCACTCGGGCGGGGCGTCGGAGGGAAGAAGAAGAGGAAGCGCGCGCGGCCTCCGACGGCTGCGGACGAAGAGGAGGAGGAGGAGCCCGAGCACGAGGCGGCGGACGGGATGGACGCGGACGAGGACGCGGCGGCCGTGCGCGTGGCGGTGCGCGTGCGGCCGCTGAGCGGGCGCGAGAAGGTGGACCGGTGCGACGAGTGCGTGTCGGTGCTGGCGGACGAGCAGCAGGTCGTCATGGGCAAGAACCGGTCCTTCACGTACGACTACGTGTTCGGGCAGTACTCGCAGCAGAGCGACATCTGGCGCTGCGTCGATCCGCTCGTCCGCGCCACCTTCGACGGGTACAACTCGACCATCTTCGCGTACGGCCAGACGGGCTCGGGCAAGACGTACACCATGGGCAGCGGCAGCTCGGTGCACGTCGCGCCCGAGGACTTCGGCATCATCCCGCGCGTGCTCACGCACATCTTCGAGCAGGTGGACGCCAAGACGGCCGACAACCCACGTTACAAGGCCGACGTGCGCGTGCGCTTCCTTGAGATCTACGGCGAAGAGATCCACGACCTGCTCGTCACGCTCGGCGAGCCCGGCGGGGACAGCAAGGTCACGCTGCGCGAGGGCGAGCACGGCGAGGTGCAGGTCGTCGGGGCCACCGAGGAGGTCGTGCTCGGCGGGGACGACTGCCTGCGCCTGCTGGAGCGCGGCTCGCTCTGCCGGACCACGGGCAGCACGCTCATGAACGCGCACTCGAGCCGCTCGCACGCCATCTTCACGGTCACCATGGTCCAGCAGATCCCCATCGGCGCGCCTGCCGACGGCCAGGAGCTGCCCGACGGCGACTACGAGACCCGCAACTCGTACTTCAACTTCGTCGACCTCGCCGGCTCGGAGCGCCAAAAGCGGACGCAGGCGGAGGGCAAGCGCCTGAAGGAGGGCATCGACATCAACAAGGGCCTGCTTGCCCTCGGGAACGTCATCAGCGCGCTCGGCGACGAGAAGAAGCGCGGCAAAGTCCACGTACCCTACCGCGACTCCAAACTCACGCGGATGCTGCAGGACTCGCTCGGAGGCAACAGCCGCACGCTCATGCTCACGTGCGTCAGTCCGGCCGACGTCAACTTCGACGAGACGCTGAACGCGCTCAAGTACGCGAATCGAGCGCGGAACATCAAGAACAAACCGGTCGTCAACCGCGACGAGGCCTCCGCGCTGACGCTGGAGCTGCGCCGGCAGGTTGAGATGCTGCAAGCAGAAGTCCACCGGCTGCGCAACCCGGGGCTGACGGATAGCGAGCTCAAGTTCGCGAGTGTCGACACCAGCATCATTGGGATGCACGCGGACTTTGACACGTACGACAGCCTCCGCAGTCGCGCGGAAACCGCCGAGCGGGAAGTTTCCCGGCTTACCGCGGAGTTGAAGCGCGGCAAGTCTCAGCTGGACCAACTGAAGGAAGAGATGATCGCGGCCCAGTCGGAGCGGGATCTCATGACTTTGTGCTTGGAGGATGCAGGCGGGGATCGCATGACTCCTGCTGAGAAGGAGGCCAAGATGAACGTTCTCCAAGAGCAGCTCCGCACTATTGCAGACCTTCAGGACAAGCTTCGGGCTGCCGAGCAAGAGCGAGAGCGCGCGCAGCTCGGCTTCAACGAGTCCGGCATGCTGGTCGCCCCCGGGTCCCTGTCTGGGCCATCGTCAGGCATTGCGCTTCCGAGCTTCGTCGAGTCTGCGACTAGAGAAGGCGCCGAGTTGCTCGACCACGTGAAGAAGGAAATTGAACGTGACACTGCACTGCTGGAGAAGCTGAAGAACGAGGCGGGCGATGATTCCGGTGGCGCGAGCGATGGCACGGCGGAGGGTTCGGCTGATGATGAGACTGCAAACGGTGCCGAGACTGAAGCCACCGAGGAAGAGGCGGACCGCCAGCGTGTGTTCCAGAAGAGGCAACGCCACTTGGGCGACAGCGTCCAGGAGCTTTCTCACAACATCTCGATCAAGGAGGACATGATCCAGAAGATCCGCCGCTCTCAAGAAAACTACGAGCGCATGCGGAACTTCTATGAGCAGAAGATGGTCCAGATGGCCGAGGAAGTTCGCACTGCCCAGGCTGATCGCGACAAGTTGGCCGAAGAAATCGAGCTCCTCCAGCACAAAGCCCAGAGTGAAGGCGATGCGTCCGGCGGCAATGGGCGCCTCTCGAAGCTGTCGAGTGCGCTGAAGGCAAAGGAGGAGGAGCTGAACGCCCTCCGCCGCAAGCAGAATGAGCTGAATCGCATCGTGGTACTGAAGAAGAAGAACGAGACGCAGCTTCGTGTGTTGACTTCAGAGATCTCCAACATGAAGAGGCAGAAAGTCGATCTCATCAAGAAGATGGCCGATGAGCGCAAGCGGTACGAAGAAGAGGCCAAGCAACGGCGCCGCGAGATCATGAACCTGAAGCGGTCGCAGCAGCGCGACAAGCAGCAGATCATGAAGCTGGGCTCGCAGAAGGAGGCGCAAGAGCGCGTTCTGAAGCGGAAGATGGAGGAGATGACGGCGGTGAAGCAGCGGCTGAAGCAACAACAGCAGCTGAACGCCCAGGCGAAACGCATGAACGCTGTGCATGGACGCAAGCCGTCGACGATGAAGAAGGCGGACCGTGATGCGAAGTGGCTGTCGGAGCAAGTCAAGAAGCAGGCGGAGGAGCAGCAGAAGCTCGAGCAACTGCGACGAGAGCGCGAGGCGGTCGCGAAGGAAATGGAGGCTCTCTATGCTCAGCGCGACAAAATCGAGGCCGAGATCATGAACCCGCTGTCCGCCAAGGACAACATTCGCGATGTGCTACTGTCGCCGATGCAGCCATCCCCGCTCAGCCGCCGCAACAGCAAGCGCCTCGAGAGAGAGCTGACCCCCGACGAGGAGCAGTTGATCTTTGATTTGGAAGAGCGCATCGAGGCATGCCAGGCACGCCTGGAGTACAAGGAGGAGAAGATTTCGGAGATTGCTGATGACGGCAGCGTGGGTCCTGACGCTGCTCTTGTGAAGATCCAGAGCGCGCAGTCGCTGCCGGAGGCGCGGACGCTGCTGAAGACTCTGTTCGGGATGGCAGTTGATGTCAAGAAGCAAGACCAGAGCAAGGAACAAGAGCTTGCCAAGCTTCAAGTCGAGATGAAAGAGCTTGCCGCGCGCCTGGAGCAAGAGCGCGAGAAGACGCTGCAAATCAAGCAGAGCTATGAGGAGTCACTGCAGCGTGTGATTCAAGGTGGCGGTGGCGGCGGCGGCGAAGATATGGTCGATGATGACCAGCAGCCTCTGGACGAGCGCGCTCGCATCCTCCTGAGCGTCTCGGAGGAGAGGAACGCGGCGTTGAAGCAGAAGTGCGGGGAGCTGGAGGACGTCTACGGCTCGGTGGCGAGTGAGAACAAGGCGCTCAAAGCCAGACTCGCCCAAGATGAGCAGTACATGCTGGAAAGTAGAGAGCGCGTTAGTTGGCTGGAAGAGCAGCTGATGCGGCTCAAGTCGGCCAAGCCGTCGAGCCAGAGCAGAGACCGACGCACCCGCGTCCAAGCATCCGCGTCTCGAGCCCAGCCGTCTCCTGTGACACGAGTGGCAAGCGCTCCGTCGGAATTTGGCCCTGCTTCGTGGGCGAACGATCAAGACGACGAGGATGAGGATATGGACTCGGGCGATCGTGGCGACGCATCGTACGAGGATGACGTCGCGATGCATGACGAGAATGACGACACCGGCGACGAGCAATTCCACGCCACGTTCCCTGGCCGGCATCGCCGCGAGTACCGCGTGGATGTGGAGCACATGAGTGACGACCCGAGCGCCGGCCCGCTTTCTCAGAGAGGCCGACGCAACCTCGTCACGCAACGGCGGCATGATGGCGGTGACGCTGGGCATGGCGATGACGGGGAGGAGAACCACCACTTGTATCGGTCGGACTCACCGACGGTGGGAAGTGATGACTCGTCCTCGACGGCGTCCATCTTCTCGCGGCTGGCGAACCCGACGAACTTCACGGGGATCCACAAGAACCGCGTGCGCGAGAGCTTGAGCAAGCGAGAGCTCCTGCAGCGGACGTCGGAGCAGAAGCGTTCTCGCCGCATCAAGGACCGGAACCAGATGCGTCCCCCGCGTGCGGCAACGCCGACCGACAGCACGGGCGGGTCGTTTGGGTTCAAGACCCTGCCGAAGAAGCCGAGCTCGATGCTCGAGGTGCTCGCGAACATCAAGCGCGAGAATGAGTCCGAGCAGCTGGGCAGTGCGTCCGGGCTCCGCCAGCCGGCGTCTTACGCCTCGGCGGATGACGACGACGAGTTGGGAGCGGCGCCTCCGCCGGCTCCCGTCGACGTGTACTCTCGACTCGCGGGCCAGTACACGGCGTCGGCGCAGAGCAAGCTGAAGAACCCCCAAGTCGGTCGTCGTTCCAAGCCTGACGACGGCGATGCGGCCTTCGCGTCGACGGACGATGGAGTCCGAGACGACGACGACGAGCTCGAAGGTGGGAGGGCGGGCACGGACGAGGACGAGGAGCTTGGCGACTACGACCCGCTTCTCGGGGGCTCCAGCTTGGTGACCCGAGTGCACGAGGACTACCGTGATCGGCTGATCCAGCGCGGCAAGTCACAGGCTCAAGCCGAGGTGTGATCTCGCTACCATCAGCTCATGGCAGCGTGCCTGGATTCAAGCGCGTGGCGTCGAGAGTGTTGACAGACGCCGGAGTTTTGTGCGTCGTGACTGCGTGAAGGGTAGCGTGAGGATCGAGACGCAGGGGTGGAATCGATTGGAAACGACACTAAAAAGGAAATGGAGACGTGAATGACCGTCGAGGGCCGCGAAGAGGCCGCTCTGTGCTGCTGCTCGCGCTCACGCGAAGTCAAGCTCCTGCTCCTTGATGGCCAGGTACTCGCCGTACGAGAGCTTGTGGATGGAGCTGCGGTAGCGCGTGACCTTGAGCGCGGCCAGCATCTCGTGCGTGACGCGGCGGCGGAAGCCGGCCTTGCGCATGAGGCTCGTGACGGCCTCGAGGTGGTCCCAGCCCTGCTCGCTCGCCACCTGCGGCAGGTACGTCGCGCTGTACAGGCTGCCGCCGGCGTCGCTGAACTCGATGATGATGCCGTGGACGCCGATCTGGACCATGCACAAGGCGTTAGCGGCCGGGCGGGACGGCTCCCAGACTCGGAGATTTGGCGCGCGCGCACCTCCCAGTCGTCGAAGCGCTCGGCGTCCTCGTAGTCGACGAGCAAGGACACCGAGCAGCACAAGCGTGGGAGCTCGTGCGGGCCGATCGGGTCGAAGCGCCGGTCCTTCAGCGCGCTCTTGAACGTGAACTCGCGCAGGTTGCGCAGGTGCGTGGGTGCCAGCGTGCCGATGCACCCGCGCAGCTGCGCGCGGCCCCCGTCCTCGGTCTCCCACGTGACGAACAGCGGGCTGCAGAGTGAGCGGAAGCGGGAGCGGAAGCGGAGGCGAAAACGTCAGACGCAGGAGGAAGGAACGCAGCCAGCGACCAGCGAGGCCCACGTACTACTTCTCGTCCACGTCGAAGCGCGGAGCAGGCGCCTGTGCGCCGCGAAAGTGCGCCTGCAGCGTGTCGAAGCAGTACACGACCATCGCCGCGCTCGCCATCGCCGTCGCCTGGAGTCGAGATCGAGGGCGTCGCCTGCCTTCTGCCGCCTCCAATGCGGAAACGGAGCTTCTCGGTTGGAAGATTGTTATCAGGTCTTTGGGGAACACCGTGACCATTTTAATTCAGCGCGGTCTTCTATAAATAATCGGAATGTGGATTTCTGGAGTGATTAGATAGTTTATGATGTTTCCACCCAATGACGACAAAACATAGTGAACCGAAATTTATGGACAGAATGTGAAGGAAACGCACAACTCTTTAGAAATAAACGCCAGAAAATGTCATATTTATTCGCTCCCCACAGTCGCAAAGAGCATGTCGGTGCTGGTCGGGTCCACGTTCACAAAGCTCTGGGTGAAGAAGTTCATCACGACTGGGCGGAAAGCATGTCGCGGTCTTTCAGGCGCTGACTGGTGGGGTTGCTGAGCTGGCGGTAGGCCACAGTTAGACTGATATGATGTGCTGGCATGCCACTCCGAATTGAAAGTAAAACGAGCACGTACATGTCTCCTTCGCGATATCCACTCACCGACGAGCCGGTGGGTGCCCACACATGCCACGTCCGAATCTAATGGACGTGCTCGCCATCGTCACTTCGTGATAGCGAGCGCTTTCCCTTTACTCATCGATTGAAGATCGGCAGTTCGAGGTCGCCATCTTCCCTCGCTTCTTCCTTTTGAGACACTCTTTCTAGCGCTTGAACTTGGTCGTGGCCCAATTCTTGATAAAGCACTGGAAAAACTGGCTCGGGTCCTTCACGCAAGTGGACATAGCAACTGCGTTTGCCGACTCGACGAAGTTTGTGCTCGTCCAACAATAGATCTGAGTGGTATTTATGTGGGGATAAAGAGTCCCTATTGCAGCTTCGATGTCACTCACGTACAGAGCCATGCTGCGGTTGTCTTTGGCATCAGGTGCGAGACCGCGATGTGTCGCAGCGATGCCAATATGCCCATACTCGAGGTGTTACACTTGACGCAGTCCGCATCTCCCAGACGAGATTCTCCACAGTCTTGGTGACGAGGTCTTTGAACAGTCGGATGAAGAACGACCATGGTGCGGAGCTTTTGCACACACATACAGCATGCTGCTGCCTCTAGACTTTCTGTGGTTGGTTGAGCTCATGGCACATTTCCCTTAGGCCAGCGCAAAGTCCTTGATGGAG
>JAADYB010001006.1:0-10335 GCA_023338075.1 Phytopythium litorale | reverse complement strand
TGCTGATGCTTCTCGAGCGCCATTTGCACGGCCTGCCTTGTCCACCTCCATTTTCAAGAGCCTGATGTGTCTGTGAGTGCCTTTCGAGGAGGCTCGCAGATAGCCCGTAAACTCGGGCATTGAGGTTGTCGCTTTGCGATGCTTTTTTTTCTCTTCAGCGTAAACGCGATAATTTCAAACAAATTCTCTATCATCTATTGACGCCCAGGCTGCGGGGACTTGCATATCTCCAATATACACACAAGCAGGCTGGCTGGAGTTAGTTGGGAGCCCACTCGAGCGCGCGGTCGACGTCGTCTCCGATAGACAGGGACGGGGACGGCAGGGTGAAGTCCGAGTCGTAGTCGATCAGCCCGTACTCGTCGTAGCCGTCGCTGTAGATCTCGCTCGCTCCAGAGAACGAGAGCGCCTCGCCCTCGCTCTCCTCCTCCTGCACGGAATCCGTGTAGTACTCCTCGTCGTCGAAGTCGAGGATCGGTAGCCACTCGAGTTGCTTGAGGGCGGTGTCGCCCATTTCTTTGCTTTCATCAAAAAGTTCATCTGGACGCGCAAAACCAAGTCAGTCAGTCGTTGCGCGTGTCTTCCACCCAAATCGCCGCCGCACGCATCCGAGACGCACCGACGATCGCGTCATTGACGAACGGCTCCTGCCCAAAGTTGATGTGGATAGCATTCGAGGAGTCGACACCCACAGCGGGGTACCACTCATCATGGACGCACTCAAAGTCTGTTCCAGGGCCTGCAGAGTCAGCGGTCGCGTCAGTGATCAGGAACGGGGGACGAAGCATTCGCGTAACACTTGCACTCACGGTCAATGGTGGAGCCATTGTGTGTGAATGTCACGAACGACTTCTCGTCCTTCATCGAGCGTCGCACACAGCAGCCGACGGTGTCGTTGGTTCCAAATGCCGGCCCAAACTCTTGTCCCTGCCAAGAGTCACGCAAGTGTTAGTGTTTGGTCCGAGAAGTCACACACCTGCACATTGTCGAAGCTTCCCGTACCCGGTTCGAGTGGAATGCATGCCCGTCGTCGCCGTGGTAACCGTACGATCGAAAGTCCCAGCCCGGCTGGCGGTCCACAAGTGGGAAGCGGCCAGTGACCACTCCGATGGACGTCACGTCGAGTCCATGCAGCCGAATCGCTGACGGCTTGAGCCGCTTGGTGATGGAGACTTCGAAGTACCCGCTGCTGGCCGCACCGACCTGATACTCGAGACGCCCAGTCTGTGGGCTCTTGCGCTTGAAGATGACGACGTGGAGCTTGGCGGGAAACGGGACGTTGCTGCGAACGCAGCGGTCGTCGCCGAGGACCTCGCCGTCGTAGGCAAAGTCCACCACTCGCGCGGCATCCACCTGGGGATTGTGCAGCGATACGATCCTGTTCGAATAGCATAGAGTTGCCGGTGTTCAGCACGCGCGCTGCCCAATCCACAAGCATGGTGCATGGTGCATGACTACGTACTCTTGCTCGTCCGCAGCACGCCCGCGGTAATACCTCGTGACGTCAATGTCGGCGTAGGACGGCACGGCGGTGATCGCGTGCGTCAGGATCTGGTAGATGCGGCTCTCGGTGCAGTCTCTGTTGAGCATCAGACGCCGATGCGCCTCCCAATCAGCCACCAAGTCTCTCAATTGTGCCGGAAGCTAGCGTACGACGTACGGCGGGAAGAGCGCGCGCAGCTGCGGCGTCAGCCTCACGGGCACGTCGGCGGCGCGCGCGCCGGGCAGCGCGAAGTTGACGGCCTCCCAGCGCGCGCAGAAGAGCGCCTTCCACACGGGAAAGCGCGGCAGCACGCTGGTCGCGACGAACTTGGACGCGCAGGCGAAGGCCTCGAGCTCGCGGGGCGTCGCGAAGCCCAGCAGCGAGGCCACCAGCGCGTCGTCCAGCGCGTGGATCGGTGCCATGCTCGGTCGTTCGGCTGGGCGAGTGGCAGTGGCGCGTGCTGTGGCTGGCGACGGGTGGCAGCGGGGGCAGAAGCGCGAATGGATGCGTCCGGCCGGCCGCTTGGGGCTCTGAGCCTGGGAATGGAATGGCGGGCGGCGCGAATGGGTCGCATCTCTGTTCAGACGTCGCGAGGCAGAAATCAAGGCGGCGAACCTGTCTTCTGGCATGCCATCGTCTTGAGCTTTGTATGGATGTGGTTGGCGAGGTTCAGTCGACCATGCGAACGGATCTGCCCGTTGGCGAGAATCACTTGGATTTTGTATGTGACGAACACGCGCGGGTTGTCACATAGACTGGCAACGCGGCGGCCCCGCAACAGCCATCCGTGACGCCGACGCGTCGCCGCTGAAGCACCCATCTGCTTCAGAACCGTGCACGCGTCACCTGCTGCAGGGTAACCCCTCCGATCGGAGGCATACAAAGACCAAGCATAGAGGGGGTACGTACACCGCACCTCGCCCGCCCCACAGCATCCACTTCAACGCGTCAACGCGACGAGCGGCGCGAGCAAGAGAAACGAAGCAAACGGCAACGCATTTCTCTTCCCCGGCGAGCGTAACCTCCTCTACTTCCCATCGCAAGGGTACGCCTTGTTCCAAGGTAGGGGTATGGACCCCCGCAGCTCAGCTGATGTGCGCCGTCACGAGCGACTTGGCGCGACACGGGCCGGCCGACGTCTGGATGGGCTCGCCCTTGTACGTGGCGACGCCCTGCGCGTCCGTGAGCAGGTCGACCGCCGCCTTCTCCCAGACCTTCTGCTTCTTGAGCTGCGCGGGCGACAGCGGGTCGCCCGACTCGGACGAGATGAACACGCGCTCGCCCACCTTGGCGTCGGCCGGCGGCTCGATGAACTCGACGCGCTCGTGGGCCGCGTCCGACGCGCACAGCACCATGCCATGCGACTTGAAGCCGCCGAGCTTGGCCGGCTTGAGGTTCAGCAGCACCAGCACCTTGCGGCCCTGCATCTCCTCGAGCGAGTAGAAGGCGCGCAGGCCCGACCCGATCGCCTTGGGCTCCTCCTCGCCAATGTCGATCTCCTCGCAGTACAGCTTGTCCGAGTCCGGGTGAGCCCACACCTTGGAGATGACGCCCACGCGGATGTCCAGCGACGCGAACAGCGGCACCGCCGGCTTCTTGGCCGCCGTCGCCTTGGGCACCGCCGCCTTGTCCGCCTTGGCCTTGGCGGCCTCCTCCTGCTTGGCCGCCTCCTCGTCCGACAAGATCTTCTGGAACAGGATATCGCCCACCGTCACGGCCGAGCCCGGCTTGAGATTGTCGTAGTCAGGCGACAGCTCCGTGAGCAGCACCGGCGCCGTGCCGAGCTTCTCGAAGATCTTGTCGGCGATCGCCGGCATGATGGGCGACAGGAAGTGCGCGATGATGTAGATGGCCTCGAGGCACGTCCGCACGACCACGAGCCGCGGCGCGTTCTCCTTCATGTGCCACGGCTCCTTCTCCGTCAGGTACTTGTTGGTCTCCTTGAGCGCGTTCACGATCGCGAAGCACGCGTTCTGCAGCGCAAACTCCTTGTACGCCACCTCCGACTCGTGCAGCAGCGCGTAGACGTCGAACGGCGCGTCCGCCACCGCGTCCGGCACGACACCGTCCGAGTACTTCTTGCAGATGTTGACGGAGCGGTGCACGAGGTTGCCCAGCGTGTCGGCCAGCTCGGCGTTGTGGATGTTCATGAGGTCGTCCTCCGAGAAGGGCATGTCTTGCCCGAAGCGCGCCGAGCGCACGATGAAGTAGCGGAACGTCTCGAGCCCGTACTTGCTGATCATGTCGTACGGGTCGACGACGTTGCCGATGCTCTTGCTCATCTTGGAGCCGTCCTTGGCGTTCACGAACCCGTGCGCGAACACGCGCTTGGGCAGCGGGATGCCCGTGCTCATGAGGATGCACGGCCAGATGACGCAGTGGAACCACGTGATGTCCTTGCCGATCAGGTGCACGCTGGCGGGCCAGTACTTGGCGTTCGGGCCGTTCGGGTAGTCGAGCGCCGACAGGTAGTTGGACAGCGCGTCGAACCAGACGTACATGACGTGCTTGGGGTCGTTGGGCAGCGGGATGCCGTGCGAAAAGGTCGTGCGCGACGTCGACAGGTCCTGCAGCGGCTCCTCGAGCCTGCGCAAGATCTCCTGGCGGCGCACCTCGGGCTGCAGGAAGTCCGGGTTGTCGTGGAAGTGCTGCACGAGCCGCTGCTGGTACTTGGACATCTTGAAGAAGTACGACTCCTCCTGCATCTTGCGGAACGGCGTGCCCGTGGCCGGGTCCTTGTAGTCCGTCTGCGCGGCCTCCGTCTCCGTCACGAACGTCTCCTCGCGCACGTTGTACCAGCCCTCGTACGTGCCGAGGTAGACGTCGCCGTTGTCGAGCGCGCGCTGGAAGAGCCACTGCGCGAACTTCTTGTGCTCGGCGCTCGTGGTGCGCACGAAGTGGTCGTTGCTCATGTGGAGGTCGCGCGTGAGCTGCTGGAAGATGGCGGCGTACTTGTCCACGAGCTGCATGGGCGTCACGCCGGCGGCCTCGGCCGTCTGCGCGATCTTCTGCCCGTGCTCGTCCGTGCCCGTGAGGAAGAAGACGTCGCGTCCGAACAC
The DNA here is from genome assembly GCA_023338075.1 of Phytopythium litorale. Classification (NCBI taxonomy): domain Eukaryota; phylum Oomycota; class Peronosporomycetes; order Pythiales; family Pythiaceae; genus Phytopythium; species Phytopythium litorale. The sequence goes on along the minus strand of JAADYB010001006.1, from coordinate 5,793 downwards.
GCGGTGGTAGCGCGTGATGATGTCGGCCGCCACGTTCTCGTACGCGTGCCCCATGTGCGGGTTCCCGTTCGTGTAGTGGATGGCCGTCGTCAGATAGAAGCGCTCGCGGTGCCGCGCCTGCTCGTCCACCGCCTTCTTCACCTGCTGCTGCAGCTCGCGGATGCGCGCGTCCTTCTTCTCGGCTGCCACCGCCAGCGCATCCACGCGCTGCATGAGCTCCGCCTGCGAGTCCGCCATGGCGTCCGGGGGAGGGGGGAGGGAGGGGGGAGCAGGGGCCGCGCGGGTTGAGGGCGGCGCGACGGGGAAGGACCTGGAATGGCGGCCATCACATGCCTGATCGCGATACAAAACACGCACCAAGGAGCTTCTCGTGGTCCACAAGCATATTCTCGGTCGTTTGTTTCGGGTTTATGACCAATCAAACAGAGTGTAAACGAGAGGAAAGGAGATGAGTGGGTGAAAAGCAGGGGGCGTCGGTGAAGGTCCTCATTTTCTGCGAATCATGTTTATTATTGATGTCCATCAGCGTATCCATTGGCTGAAAAGTGTCCGCTCTTCATCCCAGAATTTGAATGGCATCGCTGTTTCGAATTCGATCCCAAAGTCCACCCGATCGTATTGCCAATAATCTAAATCCCGCATATGTCGTGCTCTGCAGGGAACCTCCAGCACTGTTTTCGAAAAGCCGCGTGGATGCCACCGTTGCGCGGGAAAAGCGCGATCTGCGCCACCAAAAGCTCCCATTCCCTGTCCCCGCCATGGTGCTGGGCGAGTCGGCGTTCCTGGCGGCGGCGGCCGTGCGGGAGCGCGCAAGTGCGTCGTCGCGCGTGAGCCAGCGCAGCAGCAGCAGCAGCAGCTTCAGCCACAACAACAGCAGCCTCACGCTCGGCGGCAAGGCGCTCATGGACGACCCGTCCTTCGTCTACGGGTCGGCGCTGGACCAGCTGCACGCCGAGCAGAAGAGCACCATCGAGGCGCTGGCGTGCCAGGTCGAGCTGTACCGCCAGCGGGAGGAGCGGTACAGGCAGGAGCTCGACACGCTACGCCGCGGCGCCGGACAGGACGCCCAGGCCGGAGAGCTGGCGCGGCTCGCGCGCGAGAACCGCGAGCTGGGCGACCAAGTGGACGCGCTCGAGGCCAAGCAGAAGCTGTGGGCGGCCGAGCGGGCGCGCGCCGGCCAGCAGCGCACCGACATGGAGCGGCAGCTCAAGGACGCGCGCCACACACTCACGGGCTTCGCGCAGGCCGTCGAGCAGCTCGAGGTCAAGATGCAGCGCAAGGAGGCCGAAGTGCAGGCCAGGTGCCTCGAGCTGGAGCAGCAGCTGCGCGACAAGGCCGGCGAGTGCGCCCGGCTCGCGGAGGAGGGCGAGCGCGCGCGCCAGCAGGCTGAGAACCTGCAGGCCGCGAGCGTGGAGAGCCAGCGACTGCGGCAGGAACTTACCGCTCTTGCTGATATGGGCACGCAGAGCACGGGGACAGACTCCTCGTCCCCGTCGTTCCTGTTCTCGACGGAGATTCAGAAGGTTCGGGAGAAGATGCTGAGCGTGGAGGATGCCAAACGGAGCCAGGAGCGGACGGTGAGGGAGCTCGAGGACAAGGTGAGCGCCGCCGCAGCTCAAGTAGCGGCGGCGCAGCTCGAGGCCGAGCGCAAGCGCAGCGAGATCAAGGAGCTGCAGCTGCAGCTTGACAACACGTCGAGCCTTCTGAGTTTGCGGGAGCAGCTACACTCGACGGATGACAACACGCGGAAGGAGGGCGAGCAGCAGCGGCAGGAACTGCTCGCGCTCGTCGCGGGTCTGCAGCGCGAGAAGGCGAGCCTGCAAGATGGGATCTCGGGCGTGCAGAAAGAGCTACGCGCGGCCAAGGACGAGCTGCTGGCTGCCAAGACGCGAGTGATGTCGAAGGACCACGCGGTGATGGTGTCGACGCTACGCAGCGAGATGGCGTCACTCAAGGACCGACTGCGCAGCGAGTTCAAGCAAGAGAAGGAGGGGCTGCAGCAGGACAAACAGGCGCTCAGCCAAGAGATCACGGGGCTGCACGCGCGCATGTCCGAGAAGGACCGCGTGATCTTCGAGCTCCAGCGCGACGTCAAGAGGGCGGACGAGAAGCAGCGACAGTTTGCGTACGACGAGCGGCATCTGCATGACCAGATCACCACCTTGCAGCGCGAGCTCGAGCAGTCTCGGCTGCAGTATCAACAGCTGCAGAGCGTTCGTACGTCCCTCGCGGAGCAGCTAGATGTTGGCTTCAAGGCGTTGCTGGACAATGAAGAGAGCGCTGCTTCGGCCCGCGAAGAGGCAGAGGCGCTGCGACAGGAACTGATCGAGCTGAAGAAGGAGCTCGCAAGGAGCGACTCTGACCGTCGGTCGGTAGGCGACGAGCTTGAGCAAACGCGGCGGCAGCTTGATGAAGCCACTCGGAGGCTAAACGAGAAGATCGACGACCTGTACCGTCAGCTGCTCGACAAGGACGACGCCCAAACGTCCGTCCTTAACATGCAGCGACGTCTAGAGCTTGCCGAGGAAGAGAAGGCGACGTGGGAAGGACAAGTGACGGACATGCGGCTGCGGAGCGAGCGACGTCTTGAGGCGGAGGTGCGCAAGGTGGAAGATCTCCGAGCCAAAGTGGAGCAGCTGAGCGAGGACAAGGCAGCCCTGAGTGACCGGGTTGCTCAGTTCGAAGCACAGGCTGCAGAGAGCACTGAACGAACGCGCGACCTCGAGGCGGCATCAAGTCGTAAAGAGCTTGAGCTGGAGGCGGAGCGGCTCGAGTTGTCGCGCAAGGTATCGCGTCTGGAGCAGCAGCTTGAGCTCGCCACGAGTGCTGCGACGAGCGCACGCGAGGAGAAGCAGACGAAGGAGAAGAAGCTGCTGCGCGAACGAGAACAGCTCGAGCGTGAGATGACCAAGCTGGTGACTCGGATCGAGCTGCTCGGGAAGCGCAACCTCTCGCTCGGTGACAAGGTGGTCGAGCTGGTGCAGCAGTCCAAGACCGACCAGACCAACCTGGTGGCATTCAGCGCGCAGGTGAAAAGCTACAAGCGCCACGTGAAGCAACTGGAGCAGCAGCTCGGCAACCAAGTGCGCGACTCCAGCACCCGCGATCTAACGCTGCAGGTGCGTGAGGCCGCGTGCTTGAACGAGAGCTACAAGCTGGAGATGAACAAGCTGCAGGAGGCGCTTGCGAGCGCGCAGCAGGACCTGGAAGCCGCGCTGCGCGATCGCGACGAGGCCGAGGCCCGTGTCCGCGAGCTTCTGCAGTGCCAGGAGCACCTCAAGTCGGCGGTTGAGGGCCACACGACTGAGCTAGTGGAGGAGATCGAGGCGCTGCAGCATCAACTGGAGGGAGAGCGCAAGCGCTGCGCGGTGCTGCTCGCGAACGAGAAGACGCTCGTGCGGGACCTGCAGGAGCGGAACACGGCGATCGGCAAGCTCCAGCGCTCAATCTCAGTCGATCGCGACTTGAAGGACCCGCGCGACCGTGGCGATCGGAGGCGCAGTATGGAAGCGCCGAGTCTCAGCAGCAGCAGGAGCAGCACGAGCGAGGCCAGTCGGAGGCGCCGATCCTCGCCTCGATCGACGGAGTCCAGCGGGTCCCGAGCAAACACCAGCAATGGAACGGCTGCGCATGATCGCTCGCGGTCCAAGCTCGGCGGGTCATCGACGACAGCGACGACGAGCACGACTGTGGCCGAGACGGAGCTGGACCAGCTGCTGCACACGCTCGAGCACATCTCGGAGCTGTCGATGCCGCCGCCGCCGCGCTCGGAGCGGCAGACAGTCGAAACGTGAGCTCGCGCAGTGTCTTGATGGGGAAATGCAGTAACTTATGTCGTGCGTCGCTATACGCTTTTCAATCATGCAAAGGGTTTGTTAGTGCGTTGAATGTGAGGGTGTATCGCGTTGCAGTCAACCCGTTTCGACTGGCGAGATATAGTGACACACGTCACTCGTTCTCGATATCGATCAGAGGACGTTCTTTTCCGTCAATCACGGTACTACCCAGTCCCGCCAAAAACTTGGTGTTGGCGCCAAATTGGAAACGGATCGGAGCTCCGACACTCCGACACGCCAAGGCTCCGTCTTGCCATCTTCCTGCGCCTCTCGCCACCGCCAGAACGATGCTGTGGGTGGACAAGTACCGGCCGACGGAGCTGGCGACGCTGGACTTTCACCCAGACGTGACCAAGCGGCTGCGCAACCTGGCGGCGTCCGAGGACCTGCCGCACCTGCTCGTGTACGGGCCGTCAGGAGCGGGCAAGAAGACGCGCATCATGGCGCTGCTGCGCGAGCTGTACGGGGACGGCGCGCTCAAGGTGCGGCTGGAGCACAAGTCGTTCAAGGTGCCGAACCGCACGACCAAGGTGGAGATCACGACGGTCGCCAGCAACTACCACATCGAGATGAACCCGTCCGACGTGGGGGCCACCAACGACCGGCTCGTGGTGCAGGAGGTGCTCAAGGAGATCGCGCAGTACCACCTGGCCGACGCGAACGCGCGCCACCAGTTCAAAGTCGTGCTGCTCATGGAGGTCGACCGGCTGAGCAAGAACGCGCAGCACGCGCTGCGCCGCACCATGGAGAAGTACACGGCCACGTGCCGCCTCGTGCTCTGCTGCAACAACCCGTCCAAGGTGATCGACCCACTGCGCAGCCGTTGCCTCGGCATCCGCGTCGGTGCACCCTCGCTCGACGAAGTTACGACCATTCTCCAGGGCGTGTGCGCCAAGGAAGGGCTCGCCTACTGCGCGCCGCTGGGCCAGGACATCGCCGTCAAGAGCGAGCGCAACCTGCGCCGCGCGCTGCTCATGCTCGAGACCTGCCGCGTGCAAAAGTACGCGCTGTCATACCATGGAGCGGACTGCCGAGGGAGTGTGGCTAACGCTGTGGCTGTGGCTAACGCTGTGGCTGTGGCTCTCGCTTGCTATCCTTCTCCAGCTACCCATTCTCGCCGGAACAACAGATCCAGCTGCCGGCGTGGGAGGAATACATCTGCACGCTGTCCAAGGTGGTGCTCCAAGAGCAGTCTCCTGGCGGGTACGTCCTTCGCCGCCAGCCGACTCTGACGATGCCCAAGCTAACGCTCGTACCGTCACACACACACACCTCCTTCCCAGACTCCTCAAGGCGCGCGAGATGATCTACGAGCTGCTGGCCAACTGCGTGCCGTCCGAGGTGATCCTGCGCGTGCTGTGCCGCGAGCTCATGAGCCGGCTGGACGACGACCTCAAGCACGAGCTCGTGCGCTGGGCCGCCTACTACGAGCACCGCATGCAGCGCGGCTCCAAGGACATCTTCCACTTCGAGGCCTTCATCGCCAAGTTCATGACGCTCTACAAGAAGTTCCTGCTCGACCTGTACATGTGAGGTAGCTCGTCTCGCCGATCAGCAGCAGCAAGTCATCTTCGCCACCATAAACCCTCCCGTGGCGTCCCACAATGATCAATCTATCCCCCGCCAACCACTTCTTCCTTTCCGCCACAACGCACAGGTTAATTCGGAAAGCTCAAAACGGAGGCGTCTGTGTCGCTGGAGGAGCAGCTGCAACGGATTGGTCACCCATTCCCCGTCCGACTGTAAATGAAAAAGGTCAAGCTGCGGTGCTGGGCTGCGGCGCCAAAAGATCGATTGCAAAGCCACAACACCAACCGCCGGCATGGCCTCGAAGCAACGTCGGGATGACGCGGACCACGATCCCGGGCCGCGACGGAAGGTCTCGAAGACAGTGCCGCCGTCCAAAACGAGTCGCATGGATGTGACCACGAGACGAGCAGCGAACGCATGCTCCGCC
>JAADYB010001005.1:0-10344 GCA_023338075.1 Phytopythium litorale | reverse complement strand
TGGCCGCGCCGTCCATCGCAGCGTGCGTGCACTTCTCCTCGAGGTCCTTGTACTCCATGAAGAACTTGACGACGTCCAGGTGCCCATTCGCCGCCGCGAGGTCCGTCGCTTTGCTGCTGAAGAAGCCGCCGACCTTCTTGCCGATCCACTTGGCGATCTCGAGCTGTCCGGCGCCTGCGATCCCATCCAGGGGCTCGTCCTGACCGTCGTGCCCGTCGAATCTCTTCTCCATGATCCATTTGACCGCCTCGAACTGGCCCTTGGCGCCGCCGACACGACGCACTCAGGCGAGCAACAGCCGATGCCCTGCTCCGTCATCCACTTGAGCACGTCCATCTCGCCCCGCTCGGCCGTGCCGTCCAGGGAGATCGGCGCGCTCTGGTCTGGGTCGTATTAGTTGTGTTCGATGACCCACTGGACGATCTCGAGGCGGCCCGTGTCGAGCGCGAGCTCGACCAACGACGTCTGCTCCTCCAACGGGTTGATCGACAACGCCCACTGCAGCATCTCGAGGCTCCCACTCGTGACCGCGGATCCGATGGGGAGCTCGCGCTCGGACTCCAGCGGCACGTTGGCGATCAGCCACTGGGCCACGTCCAGGTGGTTGTGGCGCATGGCGGCGTTCAGCTTGTCAGCGCGCCACTTGACCTTGTCGTGGTGCGCGTGCAGCCACTGGAGGATGTCCAGCCGGCCCTTCTCGACCGCCTTCTCGACCGCCAGCGACACGAAGCAGCTCGGGAAGCGGGCTGAAAGCGACTGCAGCACGTCGAGGCGGCCCGATCTCGGCGGCGCGCGTCATCGCCTTGGTGAAGACCCACTGTCGGTAGAACGGGTCGACCGCGTCCAGGTCGTCGCGCAGCAGGACGCGCTGCACGAGCGACCAGAGGCCCGCGTCCGCCGCCTGCAGCAGCGTCCAGCGTGCCGATGCGTCCGCGAAGGCCGACACGAGGCGGGGCACATCAACGTTGTGCCCCGCGCGCGGACTCGCGGCGCGCATCGCATCGCGAGCGCCACGGCCGTGAGCGGCGGCAGGAGCGGCCGCACGCCGCTCGCGAGGCCGCCGAAGATAAACACGTTGGCCGCCACGACGTCCGTGCGGCGCCGGGGCGTGGCGCGGTCGTCGTCCTCGTCGCCCGCCAGCAGCGCGAACAGCGCCTCCATCTCGGTGATCCGGAATGCGAATCAGGTGGCGGTTGGAACGAGTTGAGGGGGTGGGGTCACGTAACAGATGCTCATTTCAGTTATGTGTTAGATGATCGACAACACATTGAGCTCTCGGTGTGCCGTGTCTCGGGAGTTCGCAAGGATGCGCCGTCAGTGGAAATGCAGGAGCGCATGGGACACGCGTCCAGTCCAGCGAGCTGCGCGTCTTTGGGTCGCCCATAGTCGAGCGTCAGGTCAAGCGCAATCCAGCGCATGTGAACGCACGACAGTCGGGCGTGCTCCGTCACTACTCACTGAGCCGTAAACACGCTCGAGCGCATGGGTCGGGTTGTCCACTCGGCAACCTGATTCCGCTCGTGTGCATTTACGTCTTAGAGAAGCTCCGCGACGGCATCGCTACCAGCCAAATGCAGGACCAACGAGTGCCATCACACGCGCTCACCTTGCGCCAGTCCGATCTGATCCGGATCGCGCGCGGACTCAGAGGTGGGCTCAGAGCATCCCTCTTCAACATGGTCCCGTTAGCAACGATCAGATCTGATCCTGCCGTGCTGCAGTTTCTGTTCCTCGTTTCCGTTTCGTTTGACGTTGTCGGCGCATCCTCGTCGGGGAAAAGAACTGGCCGGCCGCATCCTTCATCCGCCCTCTCTGTCACGCATGTCTCTCTAAACCATTTGATCTTCTTGAATTTAAAGTATTCAATAGTACCTCCTACAAACCATATTATGCGCGACACGATCACCAGCCACGATTTCAGGTTTCTTCCGTCCTCTTCCCCGTCAAAAATCAACCAACCGGCCGCTTGCGTATCATTCGCCCTCCATCCGCCAAGACCCCCAAGCTCTCGCTCTCTGTCGCGGCGCATGGCGGGGGCGGACGCCCTGCGGCTGCGGCCGCTGACGAGCGTGGCGACCGCCTGCCGCGCGCGCGACCCGCGGGTGGCGGCGCTGCCCCACGTGCTGGCGGCCGTCAGCGCCTTCCTGGACCACTCGCACCGCTTCTCGGTCGCGCGCGCCTGCTCTCGCGTCGTGTCCGTTGACTGCCGACGCGCGGCGCTCCACCTGCTCGACCGGATCCTCGCGGCGCGGCGAGAGCTCGGCGAAGAAGAGGACGCGAGCTACCGCCAGTGGGAGTTCGCGCGCGGCATGGCGGCGGCGGCCGAGCGCGGAGACCTGGCCGTCGTCCGCTGGCTCATCGAGGCGTACTACCCGGGCGGGACCGTCACGGACGCGGTCGAGGTCGCCGCCCAGCACGGTCACGTCGCGCTGCTGCGCTGGCTGTACGCGTGTGACGGCGTGCGCGTCTTCTGGGGCTCGAACGAGCTGCGGCTCGCCGCGCAGTTCAACCAGGTCGAGGCCGTCAAGTGGCTGCACAAGCACACGACGCCGCCGCTCGTGGGCGAGAGCGCCATCCAGCACGCGGCGCGCAACGGCAACCTGCCGCTCGTCAAGTGGCTGCACCAGGTGCGCCACCAGTGGTCGGGCTTCGCCGCGGGCGAGGCGCTCGCCAACGGACACCTCGACGTCTACAAGTACATGCGCAAGGGCCACTGCGCCTTCTCGCCGAGCGTCGTGGACGACGCGGCGGCCCACGGACACCTCGAGGCGCTCAAGAAGCTCGTCAAGCTGGCGCCCGATCGCGTCACCACGCGCACCACCACCGCCGCCGCCGCCAACGGACACCTGCACGTCGCCAAGTGGCTCCACGGGCGACGCGTCGGCGGCAAAGTGCTCATGTGGACGACTGCTGCGATGGACCGCGCCGCGGGCAACGGCCACCTCGAGATGGTCAAGTGGCTGCACCACAACCGACACCTCGAGTCGTGGAAGGCGTGCACTCGCGCGGCTATGGACTCGGCCGCCAGGAACGGACACTTCCAGGTGGTCGAGTGGCTGCACCGGCACCGCTACGAAGGCTGCACGCGCGCCGCAATGGACGACGCGGCGAAGAACGGGCACTTCGGTATTCTCAAGTGGCTGCACGCCAATCGCTCTGAGGGGTGCTCGACGGCTGCCATGGACGCGGCGGCTGCCAACAACCATGTGGAGATTGTTCGCTGGCTGCACAAGAACCGGACGGAGGGATGCTCGACCCGCGCCATGGATGACGCGGCGGGCAATGGGCTGCTGCGCATGGTGCAGTGGCTGCACGGCTCTCGCCGGGAAGGGTGCTCGACCAAGGCGATGGAGAACGCGGCGGCCAATGGTCATTTGGATGTGGTCAGGTGGCTGCATGCGAGGAGAAAGGAGGGCTGCACGACGCAGGCCATGGACCGTGCGGCTGCCGGTGGACACTTGGAAGTGGTGCATTGGCTGCACGCGAACCGCACCGAGGGCTGCACGACCGCGGCCATGGACGGCGCAGCTCGGAACGGACACCTGGAAGTCGTCGAATGGCTCCACGAGCATCGGACGGAGGGGTGCACCACGTCAGGGATGGACGAGGCCGCGTACGGCGGTCACTTTGAGGTGCTCCTATTCCTGCGCAAGCACTGCGCACATATCGGGTGCACGTGGAAGGCGCACGTGAACGCGTCTCTCTCGGGCCACTTGGAGATTCTGCAGTGGCTGTTCGAGCACTACGAGGACCTCGTCGATCGCGAACAGGTGATTGCAGTCGCGGCGCGCGACAACTACTACCTCATGGACTGGCTGCACCAGAAAGGTCTCTGGCACCACGTCCGAGGAGCCGGGCGGTGAAGACAACTGGTCCAGAGTCTCCTTGATCAGCGCGCATGAAGCGCTGCGAGTTTTTGATGTATCTGTGCATTTGCATCAAGATGTGTGTATGCGTAGCGACGCGGTTTTGGCCCAAGAATCAACCAGCGCGAGTTCATACCATGTATTCGTCGATCATCAATCACAGCGCGGCTTGAGCGTGTCATTTGCCACCACCAGCCGACTGGAAGGAGCAGTCTGCCTGTCGGAGCCACGCCAATACGCTCGAGTGCAGGTCGAGACCGTGCGCAACGGCGCTCCAGCGCTCGACCCGGTCGGGATAGTTGTGCAGCAGCCACTGCAGGATCTCCAGGTGGTTCCCCATGATGGCATTGATGATCGAGTGTGTCGTGCCGAGCTGGCGCTGGCTCAAGTCCTTGCTGCTCACTGCCGCGGTTGCGTGAAGGAAGAGCACGACCTCAAAGTGCCCGCCGTAGACAGCGCCGTCCATCGCCCGACTCGTGAATCCCTCGTGTCGGTTTGCACAAAGCCACTGAAGCGTGCTTAGATGTCCGTGGCGTGCGGCGTTGTCGCAAGCTTGGGTCGTGCATCCCTCGCTCCGATTCGCATGGAGCCACTTGATCACGTTGAGATGCCCGTTGCTAGCTGCGCGGTCCATGGCTTGGTGAGTGCATCGCTTATTGCGAGCGTGCAGCCACTTTACCACCTCCAAGTGGCCGTTCGCCGCAGCGCTGTCGATCGCGACGCTTGTGCATCCCTCACTTCGGTGAGCATCCAGCCATTCGACGACTTCAAGGTGCCCATTGCTTGCGGCGTTGTCCATGGCAGCGGTGGTGCATCCTTCTCCTCGGTGTTCATGCAACCAGTGAACGATGTCGAGGTGGCCGTTAGCTGCCGCTCGATCCATTGCGGCGACTGTGCATCCTTCGACGCGCATCTCATGCAGCCACTTGACGACGTCAAAGTGCCCGTTCTTGGCCGCGCCATCGATCGCAGCCGTCGTACACCCTTCGCTTCGGTTCAAGTGCAGCCACTGGACAATCTCAAGGTGTCCGTTGCTTGCAGCCGAGTCCATCGCGCGATGCGAGCAGAAGCCGATGCCGCTCGCTCCGTGACTGCTCGACAGCGCTTTGAGCACCTCGAGGTGTCCTTTACCGGCCGCCGAGTCCAAGTTGATGCGGAACGGAAACGCACAGGCACCTCGCTGACTGCGCCGATTCACGAACCACTCGACGATTTCCAGGTGTCCGCTGCCGGCGGCTTCCTCGATGTCCACCTCGCCGACAACACCGCGTCCAGCGCTTTCAAGCCACTCCACCACCTGGACGTGGCCCGCGGCGATCGCCTGCTTGAGCTCGATGCGCCGGTGCTCGGCGACGCAGTGCTCGCACAGCCACTTGACCATCTCAATGTCGCCCTTGGCGGCAACTGCGCCGACGTCGCACTTGGCCCACTCGTCTCGGAATTGGACCATGTTGTCCACCATCCACGATACCATCTGCACGTTTCCCGTGCGGATTGCAGCGTTGACGACGTTCTGTGGGGAGCTGACAGCGACGCCGTGTGCATGCAGCCACTGGACAACCCCAAGGTGCTCATCGCGCACCGCGAGTGCCATGGCGTCAGCGCTCCAGAACACCGCGTTGCGGTGACAGTCGTACAGCAGTTGGAGCACCTCGGCGCATCCTGCGCGCGCGGCCTCATCGACAACGCGGGTGGCGAACGTGTCTCCCCAGCAGACGCGATGCGCGCCGTTCCGCATGATCCACTGGATCGCATTGAGGTTCCCCGCCGCTGCCGCGAGCGCCGAGGCTTCGTTAAAAGCCGCGAGACGGTAGAACGGGTCGCAGCGGACGTCATTGAGTCTTGAGTCGCTGCCACCAGCCCCGAGCCGCAGCAGCAGTCGCATCGAGCCGGCCTCACGCGCACGCACAAGCGTCCACGACGGCGCAGCCCCCAGGAAGGCGTCAATCTCGCTCACGACGTGACTCAGCGCCTCGACCGCCGGGAACTCTCGGCATACGACGCGCACTCGCGTCTGCAGCAGCCACTGCTCCTCAAGCATCCGCGTGGCGAGCAGATCTGCCATGCTGCCGTCAAGACCACTGCAACCCTTGCGCTGGCGAGGTAGAAGAGAAATGGCTATGCAGCAGCCGGCGCATCATGGCGAAGAGCACGAGCAGCAGCAGCAGGAGCAGGGGCAGGAGGATGCGGCGTGACGCAGAGCTTGTGGCGCGCGCTCACGCGTCGCGCTTGGTGCCTGTGGCCAATCGCATCCCTTCGCGTCAAGAGCTCACCGTGGGACTCTAACTGCTAGGTGGGACGCTCGTTCAGTTACAACGCAAGACTCGACACATGGCAAGCGGAGACCAATGAGCTTGCTCGCGTCCATGGGCTTCCTGGGCCGAGGGGCTCTCGGCGACGGCCCCAGGCAGCGGCGACGCGCAGATGGCGTCGCGTGCAACGCTGCGATACTGAGGGCGGCTCGAGGAGGAGACGGCCCTGCGCGGTCGCTTCACGTGATCAAGGCGGTGGAGCTGGCGGTGCGCGCGCGCTGCGCCGACAACGACGACGTCGTGCGCGCCATCTCGGCGTTCGTCGACTCCTCTCCGCGCTGGACGCTCGTCCAAGCGGCCGAGGCCGGTCTGTGGCGGCTGGTGCGCCGCGTTGCACTGCGCGACTGCTTTGACGCGGCCGACCCGAGCTACAGGCAGTGGGTGTACACCAAGGCGCTGGCAAGCGCGGCTGGCGCAGGGAGGCTTGACGTGGTGCAGCTTCTGACGAGGCGCTTCCCTGGATGCTACGTGACGCTGGCGATCGAGGAAGCGTCTCGCAACGGTCACCTGTCGATCCTGAAGTGGCTCTACGAGCACCACGAACTCGTCAAGTGGGGCGGAGATGAGGTGTCGGCCGCGCTGCGCAGCGACCACTTGGGGGTTGCGCAGTGGCTGCATGACAACGTGCTGCGAGCTCGTGGCGGCTTGAAGCTCGCAGCAGTTGACAGCGGTAACCTCGACGCGGTGCAGTGGTCTTTCGCCAATGATGAGTCGAGCAACCCGCGGAATTTGCTTCAAGCTGCCGTCAACGTTGGGAACCTCGAGGTGGTCAAGTGGATGATCGAGGGCGGGGACTTGAGCGCGGATGCCATGGACGGCATTTGGCTTGACGCAGCAGCGTGCAAGGGGTGCTTGGACATGGTGAAATGGCTGACTCGGAAGGGTATCGGGCGTTGCTCAGAGACGTGCGTCGAGCAAGCTGGCGCGAATGGACACTTGGAGGTGGTAAAGTGGATAGTTCAGTATCGGCAAGATGGACGCGGTGAAGACCCGATGGATGAGATTGCTGGACGTGGCAGGCTGGAGGTCCTGGAGTGGGCTATCGAGAACTGCGGCAAGTGCCTGTCGAAGTCAGCGATAGACATGGCCGCCATGAACGGTCATCTTGACGTCGTCAAGTACTTGCACGAGTACAAAGACCACGTCTTCGTCTGTTCCCACTCGGCTATGAACGGTGCGGCTGAGAACGGTCACCTGGAGGTCGTGCAGTGGCTGCATCGACACCAAGGCGGAGGCTGTACGAGCGCGGCAATCGACGGGGCAGCTGGGAATGGCCACCTAGAGGTAGTCAAGTGGCTTCACGAGAACCGGACCGAGGGCTGCACCAAGCGGGCGATGAACTTTGCCGCGATGAACGGCCACTTGCATGTGGTCAAGTGGCTTCACGAGAATCGGACCGAAGGCTGCACCATCGACGCGATGAGTCGCGCAGCCGCCAGCGGCCATCTCAATGTCGTCAAGTTTCTCCACAAGAACCGTCGCGAAGGTCTGACGTCGCACTCGATCGTCGCCGCTAGTTGCGGAGGACACTTGGAGGTGCTTCAGTGGCTCCACCGGCATTGTCGACTTTCTCCATCAAGGGAAGCGCTCAGCAGCGCGATGGATATCGCGGCGGGGAACGGGTTCCTCGGGACTGTTCAGTGGCTTGCATCGACGCACAATGCTTGCTGCTCAAGTATCGCGATGGACCTCGCCGCTCGGAATGGCCATTTCGATATCATGGTGGTCATGCGGTTGGAGTTCGGTTGCGAGTGTTCGGAAGACGCGTTCATCTCGGCGATCAAAGCCAACGAGCTGGAGATTCTGCAGTGGCTCTGCCATCACTTCCCGTACCAATTCGAGCGCTCGCGCCTCGAGCTCGCATCGCTGAGCAGCAGTCCATTGATGCAGCAGTGGCTGACCTTTGATGCTTCCTTCCAGCGCTCCGAGTCAATGACAGGTGCTGAGGCTGAACCATTTGAACTCTAACGGTTAGTCACATAGTCTGGCTCCGCGTTCGCCCCTGATGCAGTGGGCAAACGACGGGAAATTGATGGCGTGGCTTGGCGATGCGGAGCTTGCGGGCGAGCTGGTGTGGCCGGAAGGGAACCGGCGGACTCGAAGGGCTGCAGCGGTTGTGCACCGAGCCGTCATGAATATACAGAGTCTGCAGTCAGAGGCGGCAGGGCCGACGATGAAGGCTATTGAGCTCGTGATGAGCGCTCGATGTTCCCGGGTAGCCGACAACGCGGACGTGATGACGACGCTGTCCGGATTCTTGGACTGCTCAGCCGACTGGACCATCGTCATGGCGGCGGAGGCTGAGCTGTGGATTCTGGTGAAGCGGATCGCGCTTCGGGAGAGTTACGACGGTGTGGACCCGCTTTATCGGCAGTGGGTGTACACCAGGACGATGGCGATGGCTGCGCACGCTGGTCGGCTCGACATGATCCAGTTCCTCACGGCGTGCTTCCCTGGATGCTACGTGACGTTCGCGGTGGATGAAGCGGCTCGTAACGGGCACTTGGAGATCCTCCAGTGGCTTCATCACCATCACGACAACGTCAAGTGGGGTGCTGGGGAGTTGACGATTGCCATGCGCTGCAACCATTTCGAGGTTGCGCAGTGGATTTACAACAATGTACCGGGGGCAGCGGATTACTTTTGGGACGTGGAGAAGGTCGCAGCAGCAGAGAGTGGGGACCTGCGCATGCTGAAGTGGGCGTTGTCACGAAGTCGGGCGGACCCGCTGCTATCGCTGACCGAGTACGCGGTCCAGAGCGTCCACGGCAACTTGGAGATCATCAAGTGGCTTGTCGAGAACGGATACCACGACCAGCCGCCCAGCGTGAATGTCGAGCTGGACGGTGCCGCCGAGAGAGGACAGCTTGATGTTATCCAGTACTTGACGGCGCGTGAGATCGGCTATTGCTCTCCCAGGAGCATCGAGCGAGCTGGTGTGAATGGCCATTTCGAAACAGTCAAGTGGATCCTGCAGAACCGCACAGACGGGCGGAGAGGAGCTTCATTCAACGAAATCGCTGCGCACGGACGCGTGGAGATCGTCCGGTGGATCGCGCAGTTCTATCCCGATGGCTTCGACGAGATCGCGATGGTCCAGGCCGCCAGAAATGGACACCTTGATGTAATCATCTGCTTGGACGACGTTTTCGGGAGCAGCATGTGCACGCTAGAGGCGATGAATGCCGCGGCAGGCAGCGGTCATCTCGAGATCGTCAAATGGCTGCATACGAATCGCAACGATGGCTGCACGACAACAGCGATGGATGAAGCGGCAGCAAACGGTCACCTCGAGACGGTCAAGTGGCTTCATGCGAATCGACAAGAAGGCTGCACCATCTATGCGATGGACAAGGCGGCAAGTGGTGGTCACTTGGACGTGGCAATGTGGCTTCATGAGAACCGAGACGAAGGCTGTTCGGTATGGGCTGCAAATGAAGCTGCCAAGAATGGACACCTTAACGTCATCAAGTGGCTGCATGAGACTCAACCAGACGTCTGGACGGCTAATGCCATTGATTTCGCGGCTACAAATGGCTACTTGAACATCATCAAGTGGCTGCACAAGAACCGGTCCGAAGGATGCACCAACGATGCCATGGATCGAGCCACTCGCGGTGGCCACGTGGAAGTCCTCAAGTGGTTACACGAGCACTACGACGTTCTCCGTCTGACCGATGAGTCGCTTTCTGCGCTGGATATGGCGGCGGCAAAGAGTCATCTGGAGACCCTGCGGTGGCTTAATGCGACATATGACCTGCGATGCACGCCACAGGCGATGCCTCATGCAATTTTGCACGGGTACTTCGACACGGTGATCGTTTTGC
Source organism: Phytopythium litorale (assembly GCA_023338075.1). Classification (NCBI taxonomy): domain Eukaryota; phylum Oomycota; class Peronosporomycetes; order Pythiales; family Pythiaceae; genus Phytopythium; species Phytopythium litorale. Next base: position 339 of record JAADYB010001005.1, on the reverse strand, counting down.
GCTCCGAGTTTGGTTGTGGTTGTGTGCGCAAAGCGTTCGTTACCGCTTTCAAGTCGAACGAGCTGGAGATCCTGCAGTGGCTATTTCGACACTTCCCGGACGACGCAGTGCGAGACCGCAATCTTTTTGGATTCACATCCAGCGATCACTTGAACAAGTGGTTGTATCAAGAGAGCGAAGAACTTCTTCCGCGGTGAAGACAGAGAGATTCTGATCTGGGTCTTGCAGTCTTTTAGGTTGGACTGCTATGAGGGAGGCACAAACGTTCATCCTCGGACGGGAAGAATGAGTGGAATCGTTCGTTGAAGCACTCTAGACTATGGTGCTGGATCATGTAGG
>JAADYB010001004.1:0-10349 GCA_023338075.1 Phytopythium litorale | reverse complement strand
GACGAGCCGTTGACGCTCGCGCTGAGCAACTTCCTGTTTTCCACCGAGTTCGCGACGATCTCGGGTGTCACAGTCGGCAAGATGGTCGTGTCCGAGGTCGAGGCCAAACGCGCCGACGCGGCACTGGAGATGTACGTCCGCGCGCAGTCCAACGGCGTTTTTTGTCCGTCGACGACGACCGACCCTCGATCTGCTGTGATCTTCTGAGCGTCGACGAGGATCACTCAGTGGTCGTCTCTCAAAAAACGAGGGTAGAAGAGCAGCCTATCGAGAGGAGTGCGCGCGTGCGTCGTCTCTCTCCTTGCGACTCTAACTCGAACACGCTTTCTTCGGCGAATTGATTACCTTGTCATCGCTTCCCCTTCATTGATGGCTCATTCAACTCGCGACTGAGCGCGTGGAGTCTCCCGCGCTGCTCAAATGCTGCGCGCCTCGGCTCCTCGTTTCGAGCCACGGGGGCGGTGGCAAAGACAGTGAAATGTCTTCCGGCCGCGATCGAGACGATGGAGCCGACGCCGAAGCCGCGGAACAGCTCTGGGTCCACCAACTCGGGCTCGCTGAACTCGATCGACACGCTGCTGCTGCTGGTTGACGCGGCCTTCCGTCCAAGACAACCACCGACGTTGTCTCCCCACGTGTACAGTCCACCATCGGTGGAGAGCGCGCAGCAGTGGAGCGAGGATGTTGCCAGCGCACGACATCGCACGCGCCGGAGCTGCAGAGCAGGTATGCACGCTGCCAACAGTTGTTGTCAGTCACTTGATGCGCATGCCAATCGTCAACCGCGCTTACTCGGAAGCGCCGCCGTCTTCTGCTTGCCGAGTCCAAGCTGTGAATCGCCGACAACCTCGTCAGCTACAGCAACGACTCCGTCCAATGCTACCACAATGAGTCGTACCTGGCCCTGCAGTCCGCTACCGAACGAGTACACGTAGCCGCCTTGGCCATCACCGTCTTCGTCTGCCACATGAGCTCCAGCACGCTTGCTGGTCCGTCGCCTCGTCGGACTCGTGGATGAAGATGGAAGTGACTTTGCTCGCCGCTGTGCGGCAAGACACAGCGAGTGCCAGCTCCCGCAGCATACGTCCAGCACAACCATGTCCGCTAGCGCCGTCACGAGCTGCGGGCTGCTGGAGTCCTCGTTCGATCCGAGTCCAAGTCGCCCACCGTCTCCACACCCGAACGTGAAGAGCTGGCCGTCCGCCGAGACGACGCCCGTGTGGGCTGCTCCGCACGACACACGCAGTACCTGGACGTTGTTGAGCGCTTCGACCGCGGTCGGCGCTGGGAAGCAGAAGCGCAAGCGCTTGTCAGCCACTCCGCCGCGCTTGACAGCGCCGACGCCGAGTTGACCGCTCCAGTTGCCTCCCCATGCAAAGAGTCTCCCGTCTGTGGTGGCAACGACTGTGTGCGCGTTGCCGACGCTGGCAGTCGCGACGGGGGACGAGCGTGATCCGATCGGCAGGACATGGTGTAGTCCGTCTGTGGTCGCTGAAGCAGTGGAGGGCAGGGCAACTCCGAGCTCGCCGTACTCGCCTTTGCCCCACGTGAAGCACTTGCCAGAGGTGGTCACGATCGCGATGTGGCCAGCCGAGCGGCCGCAGCCGATCTGTCGAGCCGACACGGCCGAGAGCGCCGGCAGCTCCTGTGGCAGCAAGAAGCAGCTCGTCGAGAGTGAAGCAAGCTCCGGCTTGCTGCCAGCAGTGGTTTCTCTCTCCTTGCCATGGTCTTGCTGCAGTAGCTCACCAGTGATCGGCAATACACTGGTGACGGCGTGTGCGTCTTTGGTACTGCTGGTGCGACTGAAGAGTGCGCGTCCGCCGCCTCCCCACGCGAACACGCGTCCGTCCTCGGCCGTCGCGAAGGCGAAGTCCGCATCGAAGCCCTTACAGAACACCAGCACGTACAGTTGTCAACTACACGAGTGACGCAGCAGACGACAGTCGACGCAATTGCATTTCCGAGCGCACCGATTCCACACGCACGATGCGCTGGCCGCGGAAGCTCTCGATCTCCGTCGGCTCGCCACACGGCTGCCGATGCCCGATGCCCAGCTCTCCGTGGGAGTTACTCCCGAACGCGAACACTCTTCCGGATGCTGCATGCGTTGTGGAATCCCACAGACCGTCAGCACACTAGTCCATGCCGCGAGCAAACGGCATTCAGCGCACAGACGTACCGAGCACGGCGTCGCGCTCGAGGTCTTGCTCCTGCTGCCGGCGCCGCTGGGCGAGCAGCTCGGGCTCCATCACCCAGTCCTGGATGCGCGCGAGCAAGTCGCGTTTCTTGCCCCGCGTCGGCAGGTCTAACAGCACACACGCGGCATCCAGCTCGCTCTTGGTCCATGTGGCCACGTCCACCTCCCGCCAGATCTCGCGCGCCTTGGGCAGGCTCCGGATCGGCACGCCCTGCCGCCCTCACTCGTTAGGCAGAGCACGCGCGGTTGATCGACAGCAAGGCGACACCACTCACCTCAAAGCATGGCGGCGAGTCGCGCGTCCACAGTCGCTGGCGCTCGGCCGGGTCCTCGAGCCGCGCGATCCGCGCCTGCCGCCGCGTGCGCTGGTCCCTAGGGACGCTGCGCTGCGCATCCTTCTCCACCCGCACGCGCGCGCGCAGGTCGCTCTGCAGCAGCTCGAGCACTCGCGCGGCGCGCTGCTCGCGCAGTCGGTCCAGCGGGTTGTTGGCCGCCATGCCCGCCGTCCTCGCTCCATTGCTCATGGCAGCTCCTCTCGCGTCGTTTCGTGACCCCGTCGAGAGCTTTGTCCCGTATAATGCGAGTATATATCGTCATGTGTACCGCAAGAGCTCACCATTTGCTCATTTGAAGTGAAATATACACCCTTTTGGCGCCATTTTTCGGGAATTGACGAGTGAGCTCCAGATGAACGCGCTCGGGCTTGAGTATGCATCGTCTTCCGACGACGAGGACGTCGCGCATGCATCCCCTGCTGTATCCACGTCCGCTCCACCGTCTTCCCAAGGCTGTCCACCTCCTGTGGAGCCCTCTGCGGCCTCTTCAGCTGCCGTATTAAGCTCAAAAGCGCCAGGAGAAGACGACGAGTCGGAGATTGCCGAGCTGGAAGCGGTGCTAGCGCGCGCAGGAGTCCCGCCCGCCCCGGACGTGCGCGCCGACCCGGCGGTGCAGGAGCGTATCGCGGCCATCCTAAGCGCGCAGCGTGAGCGCGGCGAGGACTTCCAGACGGGGCTGCAGGCCCGGAAGGAGGTGCGAAACCCGTACATCCTGGACAAGGTGGTCGCGTACTTCGCGATCGACGAGCTGGCCTCCAACTTTGACCCGCGCGTGTTCGACCCGCACGCGCTGCCGCTGCACGAGTTCGTGGACGCCCTCGCGCTCGAGCACAAGCGGCGAGAGGACGTGCGCGTCCTGCGGCAGCAGCAGGCGCAGCTCCAGATGCAGCAGGCCATGATGGGCGTTATTGGCGGCGACTCCGCGCGGCGGCTGCAGTTTAACGCTGCAGCGAAGGACGAGTGAGAGGACAGAGAGAGAGAGAGAGCAATACCTTCGCCATGGAGTCTTGTACCGCCTCCTACAAGCGCCTCGAGTGAGGTTACCCGACTTCCACTGCTGACGAGCGCACGAGCGATCCACAGGTGCCTTCGCCACCGCCCACTGCTCCTCCACGCCCCTTCCCCGCTCCTTTGCTGTGCCCGTGGGCAACGTCAGCGCGCAGCTTGTCGAGATGCGACTTGCGCTGGCTCAGGTCCACAGCGAGTTGACTTGCGGCTGCCTTGGCGGTGCGCACACGCGCGTCCAGCTCCGCGCGGCGGTCGTCCAGCTCGCGCTTGGCATTGCCCCACTTGACCGCTTTGCCCTGCTCACGGAGAAACAGGAAGCGCTCTGTCTCGAGGTCTGCTGTTAGCTTGCGTGCTTGCTGCAGCTGCTTCTCGAGCCCCACGAGCGCCTTGGCTTCTTCTGCCGCCTTCGCTGAGAGTGCGCGGACGTTGCCGCAGTGCACGCATGGCAGGGGGAGCGTGTGGATGACGCAGCGAGGAGCAACCCCACGCTTGTCGATCTCATGGAGATCGAGAGGATGAGCGAACCGGCAGCGACCGATAGACTGGACGTTGCTGCACACGCCGCGTCGTACGAACGACAAACACACTGAGCTTGAGGACGGAGCAGCAGCAGTGGTGCGGTTGGGATACAGACAGCGAGCTCGCTCGACACGCTCTAGCATCTTGGCCAACGAGAGGTGCGAGCACGGAGGCAGAAGCGTGCACTTAAGGCACCTTCGTAGCGGCTCGCACATCTGTGGGATCATCAGGGGGAACGGTGGTGACACGGCTTGCGCGCTCAAGGCGGTTTGAGGTGGCAACGCCGCTGGTCCTTGCTTCAACGACGGCTCCACTGGGTCGGTCGATGCGCTAGAGGTTGAATTGGACGACGTCCTTCTCGTGACGACCGGCTTGAGTCTCGGCAGCTTGCGGACGTTCTCGACCGAGAGGAACTCGTGGCTCACGAAGGCGAGGCGAAGGCGGTCCAGACTAGCCGCGAGCTTGAAGCTGCAGTGTCGGGCGATCTCCTCCAACGCCTCTCGGTGGTATCCGATCTGTTGTCTCAAGCACGCGATCAGCACGATCGTTGGATCATTGACAAGGCGGTTGGTGGGTGGAGCCACGCACACGTTCACGGTCGCACACGGTCAGTAGCTTGGCGCGGACGTCCATGGGTGAGAGCGGCTGTAGGTGGACCGACGAGCAGAGCGAGCGCAGGTGCTCGGGAACCTTGGAGGCGTCTGGACGAACGAGGAGAAGGAGGAACACGCGCTTAGCGTTGGCTGCCGCCATGGCAGGCAGCAAGAAGTGTTGCTGGAACGACGGCGTGACGCTGAAAGCCGTCGGCAATGAGATCAAGACTTGGTGGAGGTGGTGCAATGGGACGACGCTCACCTTTCGAAGCGCTCGACCAACAGGAACGACGGTGCGAGCTCAGCTGTGGGCCCGGCTTTGGCGCGCTCCTTGTCCATTCGGAGCTCGGCGGCTTGGAGACGTGCGAGGATCTCCTTCTCCCTGTCAGAACGACTCAGTGTGAGCACCAAGAGGGAGTCTGTGCTGCGAACCACGAGTCAGAACGGACGCACTCGGTCTTGGACGCATCCAACACCGTGAACCTGCACGGTCGGTCGGGCTCCAGGCGCTGGATCTGCTGCTTCAACAGACTCGCGAGCGATTGCTTGCCCGTACACGGCCCTCCCTGGACACGAGTAAGCAGCAGCAGTGGATCAGGCTGCAGCCATTCATCCGCCACTGACCGTCGAAGCGGCTCACGCTGATGAGGAAGTTGGTCGCCGCCGTCTCTCGGCTCGAGATGCCGCGGAGGAACGCGACCGCCGACGGATTCCCGAGCAACTCGCTCGACTCCTGCGGCGCAATGCGCTTGGCCCTGCAGCAGTAGCACCAGTGAGACGCAGCGCCTTGGTTCTTCCCCTCCGCTTGAGGCGCACCACTCGACAGGCGAGTCGCGCGGCTGCGAGGGCTGCCGCGGCCTCGAGGGCGGCGGGAACGAGCTGTAGAGCACGTCCAGCTCGTCCCAGAAGCCGAAGCGCACGCGCCACGCCGCCTTGTCTTCCATGCCTCCGCCGTTGGCCACTCCAACTCCTCGAACAGACTGGCCGTCGCCCTGACCAAGAGGCGCCGGGCGTCGTCACACCCAACGCCCTCTCATGAAGAGGTGCACCTCAAGTGTTGACACCTTTGGCTTCGCCATGCACCCCGCCTTCATCCCAAAGCGTTGGACGAGACGCCATCCGCCCAGAACGACGAGACGTGCTCTATCTACCACCACCTCCGCGTTGAGATTCGCCGGCGTCCGAGACTCATAGACGAGCCGCGAGCGCGCAAATCCGAGCGAATCTCCGGCGGCAGCTGGCCTCAGCTGCGCACGCCGCTGCTCAAGCTCTGCGGCGAGCATGCGGGCGCGGTCGGCCGCCGCTCAGCGCGCCAGTCCCGCTTCCGCGCGCTCCCGCGTCGATCGCGGCGCCATCCGCGTCATTCATCTTGGGGCATTCCGGCGGTCTGGTCCGTGGCGACTTTATCAAGCACGAGATGGAGCCATTGTTGCCAATTAAGTTGCCGTCTACGGTGCGTGGCAACTTTATCGCGTACGGAGCGGTCCCAGATCCGTCATCCGTCGACCCAAATCTGGAAAGAAGAAGAAGAAGAAGGCACGTCGGGATGCGGGCGGTGCTGCTCGCGCTGGCGCTCGGCGCGGCGCTCGCACTGCTGCTGGCGGACGCGCACCGAGCCTCCGTGTTCGACGGTGCGTTCGCCAACGCGCGCGAGGCCTGGTCGCTGGCGCCGGCGCCGCCCTCGCAGGTGCACGTGGCGCTGTTCGACGACACGAGCGTCGCGGAAGCGGCGGACGGCGGCCGGCCGCGCGCGGGCATCACGGTCTCGTGGGCCACGAGCGCCAAGACGCGCTCGTCCACCGTGCGGTATGGCCAGGCGCGCGAGGCGCTCGAGCTCTCGGCCAGCGCCGACGCACCGTGCGCGCGCTACGCCTTCTGCGACTACGTCTCGCCGTGGTTCCACCACGTGGTGCTGCCCGCCGACTCGCTGCTCCCGGGCACGCTCTACTACTGTGCGTCAGGCTGAGGCTTCGCGCGTTTGCTGTCCTGTCATCATGTGGTGGGTCTCACCACTGCGCGTGGTTTTGACGCTTGGACGCCAGATCAATGCGGTGACGACATCGCCGGGTGGAGTGACGTGCGGTCCTTCCGCACGGTGGTCCCCGTCGGTAGCCCCGCGCCGGTCACGTTCGGCGTCATCGGCGACCTCGGGTAGGCTGCGACCAACGACGCGGGGCAGATGCATTGGACTCTTGCTGACGAGTAGGACTTGTGCGGCAGGCAAACGGTGTACTCGGAGCAGACGCTGCGCCACCTTTCGGGCGTCGACAACATGAGCGCCATCCTGCACGCGGGAGACTTGTCGTACGCCGACAGCGAGCAGAAGCGCTGGGATCGATGGGGACGCCTCGTCGAGCCGCTCGCGTCGCGCATGCCGTGGTACGCTGCTCCCCCCGGTCGTGGCCGTCACTCGGCACACTCGAGTCTCACAGTCGTGGCAATGACCGGCAGGATGGTGTCGTCGGGCAACCACGAGCAAGAGCGTCCGTGCCAGCCCGAGGTGAGCGCGTTCGTGGCGTACCAGGAGCGATTCCGCATGCCGTTTGATCGCCCGAGCCATCTGCAGCGGCGCAACCTGTACTACGCGTTCCGCGTGGGCCTGGTGCACTTCATCGTGCTCACGCCGTACGTCGACTCGAGCGCCGCGTCGCTGCAGTACCAGTGGCTGCAGGAGGAGCTGGCGGCCCGTGTGGACCGCGAGCGCACGCCCTGGCTCGTGGTTATCATGCACGGGCCGTGGTACAACAGCAACACGGCGCACCAGGGCCACGAGCCGCACATGGCCATGAAGCAGAACATGGAGGGCCTGCTCTTCCGCTACCGCGCCGACCTGGTGATCGCCGGCCACGTGCACGCGTACGAGCGCAGCCACCCGGTCTACAAGGAGCAGGTGCGGCCCGACGGCATCGTGTACGTCGTGTTAGGCGACGCTGGCAACCGCGAGGGCCTGGCGCCCACGTACGTGGACCCGCAGCCCGCGTGGTCGGCGTTCCGGCAGGCTGACTACGGCTTCGGGCTTCTCAGCGTCTGGAACCGGTCGCACGCGTCGCTCGCGTGGCTCGAGGACCGCGCCACGGGCGACGCGCAGCTGCGCGACCACGTCGAGCTCACGACCTCGGCGTTTCGCCAGCTGCAGGGCCAGTAGGTGGTCCAGGGCGGCGCGCATTATTGTATGAAGGCCGCGGGTCGGTCGCCGTGGTGATGCATGTAACCAGTTGAAGCCAGCAGGGAGCTGTTCGTCCTCCGACGCCTTTTATTGGCTGTAAATCAGCCTTCAACCTGTCATGATACGTTTTGATTGGCTGAAAACTGGCGTCGGACGTCCAAGGCTCACAGCGCAAAGTGAAGGGTGAATGACAACGATGCAGGTGATGGCGACGGTCATGGCGCGCCGCGGGCTCTCGCAGCTCGCGTTCTCGGCGCCGCCGGCCGCGCCCACTCGACGCGTCGTCGTCACGGGGCTGGGGGCCGTCACGCCGCTGGGCGTGGGCGTCACGCGCACGTGGGACGCGCTGTTGGCCGGGCAGTCGGCCGTGCAGGTGAGGATCGCGGTGCTCGATCGATGCGCGGGAACTTCGGACGAGGAGGTGACGCCCAGAGCCTTCCGTGTGTGGATATATGTGAGCGAAGCAAGTGCCGGCGCTGCAGGACACGGGGCTCGGGTGCACGATCGCGGCGCAAGTGCCGCGCGGAGACGGCGAGCACGCGTTCCGCACCAAGGAGCACCTGAACCCGAAGAATGCGCGCGCGCAAGACGTCGACTTCATCGCCTTCGCGCTCGCCGCAGGTCCGGTAGCTTATGGCTGCCGTTGTCTCAGCTGCTTTACTGGATGGTCATCTCTGATCTGTTCGTTGTGGACGCTCCAGCGCGCGAGGCGATCGAGGACTCGGGCTGGGTCGCGCAGTCGGACGAGGAACGGGAGCGCGCGGTGCGTCTCCTCTTGCGATCAACGCCGCCGAAGCTTCATCAAGTCACCAGCTGACCTTGTGGTGTGGCGGTAGGGCGTGGCGATCGGCGCGGGCATTGGCAACATCCAGGAGATCGTCGACGTCGGGATGCTCATCAACGCCAAGGTGCGCGCGAGCACCTGGGACGCGAACGAGTTCGCTGCACTCACTCCATGTCATGGCGGAGGACAGAAATACCGCCGCGTGTCGCCGTTCTTCATCCCACGTGTGCTCATCAACCTGGCGGCGGGCCACGTGAGCATTGAGAACGGGCTCAAGGTGGGTGGAGAGGCATTCCATTCATCGGGAGGGACGGCGGCGCTTACCGCCACATGCTGACTGGCTGCAGGGGCCGAACCACTCGTGCGTGACGGCTTGCGCGACTGGCAGTCACAGCATTGGTGACGCGTTCCGGATGATCCGTCACGGAGACGCGGAGGTTATGGTCGCGGGTGGCACGGAGGCGTCCATCAACGAGATCTCGGTCTGTGGCTTCCTGCGCTCCCAGGCGCTGTCCACCAAGGTCGGAGATACGACGAGGAGGCGCAAGTTGGCGGCCATTGTGACTATGAATGACCATGGTGATCGCTCTACTGTCTGCAGTTCAACGACCGGCCGCAGGAGGCGTCACGCCCGTTTGACTCGCAGCGTGACGGCTTCGTCATGGGCGAAGGCGCGGGTGTCGTCGTTCTTGAGGTGCGCTCAATCACGATGGCCGGTGACGACGACAGGATGGAGCGCTGATGCATCACGCCGCGTGATAGGAGTACGAGCATGCCAAGAAGCGTGGCGCGCGTATCTACGCGGAGATCCGCGGCTACGGCCTCAGCGGTGACAGCCACCACATGACAGCTCCACCCGAGGACGGAAACGGCGCGAAGCGGTACACGATCGCCTGCACCTTTTGGTGTGTCGCCAATATCTGAACCCACCTGACGGAGGCGATGCTCGTTGATGCCGCAGCGCGATGCAGGCCGCGATGACTCAGGCAGGGCTCGCGCTGTCAGATGTCGGGTACATCAACGCCCATGCTACATCGACGCCACTCGGAGACCGCGCGGAGAACACGGCCGTGACGTCGCTGTTTGGCGACCACGCGAAGAACCTCGGGTTCTCGTCGACCAAGGTGGCCACGGATCCATCAGACTCGCCTGTTTGATCATCCAACTGATGTATTTGCGTTGCTGTTGGTGTCGTAGGGAGCGGTGGGTCACTTGCTGGGTGCGGCCGGCGCCGTGGAAGCCATCTTCGCCATCAAGGCGCTGCACCACAACGTGATGCCGCCAACGCTCAACCTGCACGACTTGACGGAGGAGTTCACGCTCAACTACGTGCCGAACTCGCCGCAAGAGAAGGAGTTGCGCGCGGTGCTAAGCAATTCGTTCGGCTTTGGAGGCACCAACTCGAGCCTGTGCTTTACCAAGTAAGCAAGACGGCACTCCAGCAATGGAAGCACACGCATATGCAACGAAGACTGCTTGGATTGCTTACGATAACCTTACCGGCAAGATCACTCGCGTCGGAGAGAGGGCACGAATCCAATCAGAACGAGACAGTAGCTCGAGGGTCGGTCGTCGTCGACGGACAAAAAACGCCGTTGGACTGCGTGCGGACGTACATCTCCAGTGCCGCGTCGGCGCGTTTGGCCTCGACCTCGGACACGACCATCTTGCCGACTGTGACACCCGAGATCGTCGCGAACTCGGTGGAAAACAGGAAGTTGCTCAGCGCGAGCGTCAACGGCTCGTC
>JAADYB010001003.1:0-10376 GCA_023338075.1 Phytopythium litorale | reverse complement strand
CTCGTACGCGTGTCGTACGTGTGGCGCGAACCCGTCGAGGATGTCATCGACGCTGTTGTGGATGGTCAACTCGAAGCCCATCTGGGTGTATCGTTTGAGGCCCTCGGCGACACGGTTTACGTCTCCGATCCACAGCGCGTGAACTTGGGGTGGAAGAGTCTCGTCACGTTCGAAAGGCGGGTAGCCGGGCAGCATGAGTGCGGCTGGCTGGGGCCTCGACTGGTCGTCCTTGTCACCTTCACCGGGAACTCCGCGGGTCGGCTCGCCTTCGTGTTGGTCGGCGCCTTGTATGATCGATTCACCTGGTACTACGTCTGTCGCATCATCTTCGCGTCGTGTCGCCGAACTGCTGCCGTTGCTGCCTGTGTACTCGTTCTCGCTTGGGACTGCTTCGTCCCCTTTGAGTATTGAGTCACTTGTGTTGCCATCCGGTGTCGGGGTCAGCAGTGACCCACCAAGCTCAGCGTCTTTCAGCAACACCTCATTGCTACCATCGTCCGAGAGCTGATGCTCTTGGCTGGTGGACTCACTCCTAGCCGATGCATCAGTGTTAGATCCACTGCTCGAGAGAGGGGAAGCAGCTTCCGTCGAAGGCAGCGGCGCTGTCGACGCGCGCAGGTGCGACACCGGGAGCGATCGGTAGAGATGAAGCTGCTCGGACACGACTGAGCTCTGAGCTGCGAGACCAGTGACGCAGAGCGCGAGCATGAACCCCACCGCCCACCCGGACCACGTCCTCGGCAGCAGTCGCCATCGCGGCGCCGGCGCTACCACTGCCTCCAGCTCATTCTCAGTGGCTTGGACGTCCAGCTCCATCGTCTTCCCTAATCGTAGCGATACGTTGTATGCCCAGAGTCGACGCGTGAGGTGTGAAGTAGCTCAAATCCGAAAGTGACGGGCGTGCATCTCAAAGATTTCCCCATTTAGACATCTGTCCGTTTCGACTCCAGTTGAGTTGGCTTTGGCTGCTGCTGAAGATGTTGGCTCTCATCGGGAAGAGGAACGCGGCGCTGGTCGACTGGCCAACGCTCCGGTTCACTGGCCGTTGAACGCTCCAAAAAGCAGCCCATGCGATGCAGTCGGATCATGAGACCCGAGCTTGCGATGTCCTGGCTCAGGCTATGTGTGTTAAAGTCGTCGAGGAGACGTGAGTCGCAGCGCTGACACGACGGTCCTGGAAGTTGATGTGGTTTGCGCCGGTGAGAACAAAGGACTCGCTGGTACGAACCGCCGCGAGGAAGATCTCCACACCTTGCTCGTCGGAGTTGATCTCGTCCTGGAGTCGATCGCGACGGTGAAAGAACACCAACCCGAGACGTAGCACAGCAAAAGAAGCGTCAAGGACAAGCAGCTTCTCTTAAGGACGTCTGGCTTTACTACTGCATGTCATCGCCGCACTAGAGCGGTGCGCCTCGTGTGTCGCCCCTCGTCCAGCGCCTCGCGCCTTGAGTCCTGCAGGAGGAGCAGCAAGAGGCTCGACGCTCCCACCCCTCGCCTATCTCTTCTCGCGGACGCGCGGCCTGGGCTACTCGTCTTCTTTCCGCGGCGGCGGACCGCACGGCTGCAGCATCTTCTCGAGCATGCTGTATCGCTCGCGGCCGACCGACTCGTTCTCGGCCGCCGCGAAGTAGCTCAGCATGTCGGCGTGGCCCAGGTGCGAGGCCAGCGTGTCGCGGTGCTGGTTGACGGCCCACTCGCTGGCGGTGCACAGCAGGACCCGCGGCGTTAGCTCCGCGCGCGCCAAGAGAACGAGAGCGCGAGCGCCGAGACAAGAGACAACACGTACAACTTGGTCGTGTCGGCGTGGCCCGTGCCGACGTACTTGGCCTGCAGGTGCTCCCACTGGCGGTTGATATTGAACCGGTCCGCCGCCTGCGCACAGCCAGCCCGCTCGTCAGTCCGTGCGCCGTCCACCGGCGCCAACAGCAGCAGCAGCAGCAGCAGCTTCGCCGCGCACCATTTTCGCCCGCGTCCGTCTGGAGCAATTGTGCGTCACTATTGCAGTTAGTGACTGCAGGTTGCGCCGCCTGGAGTCGCGATATCTCATGCCTCTTGAATTCACATAGTCGGTAGGATATCATCGAATATGTCTGCTGAAACCTCGGACATTGCATGTCGAGTCTCCTCTTACTGGAATCAAGTCAACGGGTGCTTTGAGGGTTCACAATCGAGCGAACGAACGTGTGAGCGGCTCGCAGCAGCACTTCGGACCCATCAGGGGACTTCCTCACGCGCCGCTTGCTCGAGCAACGTGCATGGCGCCAGTGCCAGTGCACGCGACCAACAAACGAGGCGTCTGTCGGCTCGTTTACCGCGGCAAACGAGCCGCCGCCTTCCTCCCATCGCCTCACATCCCCCTCCTCCTTGCGCCTTGGTGAGGCTCCAAGGCGGCGCGTGCTGGTCGCCAGTCGATCGCCAGTCGATCGCCGATCGCCGGTCGCCAGCGCGCGCGTCCTGCCTTCCGAGGCTCCGTCTGATACGCTCGGGAGACGAGGACTGCTGCGAGCAGCGTGCGGGTCCATCCACCGCCTGCAGTGTAATGCGCGCACTGTAGCAGCAGCAGCAGCAGTGCGGCATGCACGGCGTCGCGGGCAACCGGACGAGCGCGATCGACAACGTGGCGTCCGCGTGGCGCGAGCGCGCAGCCTGGCGCGCGGGTGGATGAGATGGGCCTTCGTCCGCCGGCCGGCTGGCATCTTCACTGGCCCATGCGGCGCGAGTGGCGGGCGGCAGCGAAAGCCGCAGGGGGAGAAGATCGGGCTCGCGCCAGCAGCAGCATGGCGAACGGCGGCGATGCGCGTGACGCACGAGGGGAGCGAGCCCCCATGTTGAAGTTGGACAGGATAACCAGAGGTGTAAGCCGGATACGACCGCATAATGGTGCGTGGCGGAGATTATGCTCTGGGCCGGAAGGAGGGCGTAATCGAAAATCGCGCTGCGGGAGGAAATCACGGACGCAAATACCGAAAATACAGTGTCCACGCCTTTCACGTTCCCGATTCTTCATTCGGACGCCTCCAAGCCTCCAAGCACACGGACGGCGCGGTCGCTGCCGCCGCGGGTCTCATGCGATCGGCCGACAGACGCCTCATCAAGCGATTATGCTGGCAACGCCGAAGCCATGGACGTGCGTCGCGCGATGGCAGCGTCCTGTCCTCTTCTGCTCGGCGCGTGGACGCTATTCCCCTGCATCGTCTGCGCAGCGCCTCGGCGATCACACCGTCGTGCTGCTCTCACCGGTCGTTTGAGCATGTGGCATGTAGCATGTGGCATGTGACGGGTGGCTCGGCTCGCCTCGATGCACTTCATGCCCGCTGTGGTGGCCGTGCGCATGCCGACTGTCGTCGCTGTCTGTTGTTACTTGCTACGGGTGCGAGTCGACCCGGATGTTCGTCCTCGACGAGCGGGTCTCGAGGAGCCAAATGATGGAAATGCACGCAACGCTAATCGGTCGTCTGGAATTAGAATCAGCAGAGCAAAATGCCACTTCTGTGTCGAACCGTACGCAACTGAACCGAAATTCGGTAACATGCGCATGTTTACGTTCCAGCGTCGCGGTATTTTCTCCGAAAATGGTAATCCCCCCATTTACATGTGCTCGGGTGATGCGGTTTCCGATTTCCAATTGAGCAGACCGCTCCTCTTCGAATGGACGGACGGACATGCTGCGCGGGGGGGGGGTCGAAATGCACATGAAGCCGCGCTGCTGACCCCCGCTCGTGCATGGACGTGGTCGTGCTGGGCCGTGGTTGAATGTGGGGATGCGGGGGCAGCCGCACTTACACCGATCAAGATCGCACGGGAAGTGATGTGTAGCCATCCGCTTCACTCCTCGGTTGAAAAGAAAAGAAAAAGCAAAAGAAAAAAGAAAAAAAGGAGAAAAAAAAAAAGAATCCCTTGGTGCCAGTGCTAGTTTTCTTTCTTTTTGGCTTAGATTCTGTTTGTGTGTGGATCCGTCCAATTCACCAGCGGTATAGACTTCGGAAATGGTGTTTTGGCCCGTGGCAAAGACAGGCAGGCTCTTTGCCCCCTCACGGTTTCTGTGCAAGTTGAGGGCCGGCCCACCTGCCCGCTGCATGGACGGAGATGCGGCCCGGTCCATGCGTCAGCGCCCGCCCGCACAGAGACGAGCCGCGGCCAGATGTCCACAGCGGGAGGTTCCCGCCAGCGACTACGGTACGTGTGTACTTCATGCTCGCTGCGGATTTGGACGGCCAAGTCGGGCGGGCAGGCACCTGATCCCGACCGAATCGACCGAATCGACCGGACTGGACCGGACCGGACGGTAAGTTACCGTCCGGTGGCCGGGTGACGCAAAGATACCATGTCGGATGGCTCCTTTTCTCTGCGTTTCTTTGACCGTTCCGCGCACACGCCGGGGTCCCGAGCGCGAGCCTCCACGAGGGGCGGGCCACCTCTCGGTGGGCTCGCGCGTCTGCCTCCCTCCCTCCCTGCCTCCCTGCCTCCCTCCCTGCCTGCGAGTGTTGCGGCTGGGGGCCGGAAGCGGGGGCCGGCCGGACCGCCACGCCAACCTCGGCAGGTTCCCCCCCCCCCGAGGGCCCTACCCCCGGCTGACTGTGCGCGGCCCCGCAGAGGTCCTGAACCCACCTGCGTGCCGATTGCCTGCAAGCGGCCGGCCGGCTGCGGATGCGGGCGGAGGGGCGTCCGTCCGTCCGCTGCGGCCAATGCGGACGACCACATGCGCGAAGAGCACAGGACGCACAACCACCGAACGAACGAACGCAAGCAAGCAAGCGGACAAGCAGCAGTCGGACTCGTTTATATAAAACACCCACGCGCCCCAAGCGGCCAGCCTCTCTCGAAAATGGTACACTTGACCGCCGACCGCTCTATTTATTCGCACACTCGGCGTCCCCGGCCGGTCCGCAGTCCGCATCCCGCAGTCCGCAGTCCCGGCCCGCCCCCGATGCACGCGCGTTCATTCCGCGCGCCATGGTGCATGCATACGCACGACCGCCGCGGCCGGCGGCCCGTCGCCCCGCTCCGCTGGCCCCGCGGCGCGACTCCCTCCGTCGCGCGCGGCGGGGCTGCGCGGGTCCCGACCCGTCCCGTCGCGTCCTCATCCGCAAGGGACCCGCGGGGCCGTCCGTCCGCACGCGGGCGGTCCTGGGGCGGCGCCGCGGTCTGGTCTGGTATGGTCTGGCTGGCCGGCCCGCTCGCTTCGACGTATGATACCGCTCGCCCCCGGCCGGCGGCCGTCCGCACTGGCTGGCCGGCCGGGCCGGGCCGGGCCCGTCCGGTCCGCGGGGCGAGGCTTCCTAAGCAAAATACTAACTCGTCCCCCGCGCGTCCCTCGTCTTCGATCGCTCGGGATGCGGGGCTTCGTCCGCGTCGTCCCCGGCCCGCCGGCTACGAAAACGAGGCGAGGAACTCGGGGAACTCGAACGCGGCGTCGTCCCCGGCGTCGTTCTCCGGGTTGCGGATGCGCGCGCTGGCCTTGATGTAGTCCTCCGTCACCGCGCGGTAGCTGTCGAGCCGCCGCGAGAGCTCGCAGTAGCTGCAGTCGCAGTCGGCCTTGTGGTTGGCCGCCTCCTCGGCCGTCGTGCACTGCTGCTTGTTCTCGAACATGCGGTCCATGAGCCGCGCGCGCCAGTCCTGGTAGATCTTGAGGCGCAGCTGGTGCGCCACCACGCGCGCCTCGGGGCTCATGCTCAGCGCCTTGGCGTTCACCTGCACCGAGAACTCGTCCATGACGGTCAGGTAGCGCTCGTGCAGGCGCTGCAGGTTGGCCAGCAGCGTCTCCTCGTCCGGCGACAGCGTCTCGCGCAGGCCCACGAGGATGTCGCGCACGTTCTGCGCGATCTCCATCGTCCCGGTCGTCCCCGAAGAAATAGATAGCGCGGAGCTGCGGATGCGGAGCTGCGGACGGATGCGGCGGATGCGGACGGATGCGGTGGATGCGGTGGATGCGGACGGATGCGGACGGATGCAGACGCCCCGGTCGGTCCTCTCGGTAGTCCCTTCCCTTTTGAGCAATGGGGCCGGCCGACCCTCGAAAAGCGAAACTAACCGCTGCGGCTGCGTCAAAATCCAAATCCACGCGCGCAGTTTGCACGTTACGTACTCTGCGCGGCCCAAAGAGAGCGCCCCCGGCATGAGGGGGAGAGAGATGGGCGGTCGGGAGTGTGTGCGCGCAAGTTCGAATTCTGCCAAATCATTGCTTTTGGGCCGGTGGCGTGTTTTTACGAGCCAGGCTGGGCTGGGGATTGAGGCCGCATCCACTTGCGCGGGGCTTCGGGTCTCGCGGGTGCAATCGGTGCGGTCGAGGCCGTGGCGCGCAGTGAGATGGGGAGCCGCCTCCCGCGGTATATCACGTGCCGGAGGTCTCGACGGCCTCGGGCCGAGAATCGAAGCCCGCTTGCCAATTAGGCCGCGACTAGGGGAGGCCACCGCTTCCTGCCCTACCCGCAGTCATAACGCAGTCACACCCACCGGTGACCGACCGGCTGCGCCGCCGTCTTGGGCAAAGTATGCTCGCCGGCTGTTTCTTTCAACGTTTTTCACGTTCTTTTTTGCTTTGCAAGCAGGAGCGCGCAAAATCCCCCCGCGGGTTACCAATGCCAACCAGGCCAAAGACATGCCCGCTCAGCCGGCCCCGCACGCTCTCTGCAATGTGCCGGTCCGCGAGCCTCGGCCACTCGACGCAACCCGAGCGAAGAGGCAAAAGTTCTGCTCGATTCCTGGATTTTTGCCGCCATTTTCTTTTCTGCGACGGGTTGGACACGTCGTGCACGGACCCACCTCTATTTTTAGCATTTGCGCGGCTTTCTTGTGGCCCGACTTCTTATTCTTCGCCTCCGAGTTTTTTGGCCGCCGCGCTTGTTTTCGGCCCCCGCGAATTTCGAATAAGCTTCCAGCCCCGAAACTACTTATCCGCCTCCACGTGTCCGCTTTTTTTGGCTCCACCAGCGTTCGTTTGTCCGCATTTCGTGTACATTCGCCGTCGCCGTACGGTACACTGGACAACGTTTTGAAACCGTTCGACACGGCCAGCCAGCCCCTCGTCTGCCCATTGTCGAAACACTTTGCCTTCCTGAATTCGGTCCAGCAGGCGATTGCAAGTGGCGCGAAAACGATTTTGTAAAAAAATAAGCATGCCAGATTGTTTATACAAATTCGGATTTCCGCGTGAATCGGCGCCCCTATCCCGCTCGCCCTCAGCTCGGGCCTCGCGTTTTTTTTACACCGGCTGGCGGCAACTTTTCTATATGCTTCGAATTATGCAAAAAGCCGCACCTATCCTGATCCGATCCCTCTGGGTGGGGCAACACGCATGTTCCTGCGCCGCTGCTGCGCCGCTGCGGGGTGAATTTCGAATGTTTGGGGATGCGGAAGCAATGTTGCACCAAAAGCTGGCGAACGCACTTCGTCGTCCGAGATATATGCCTCCGCCGTGATCTCGCGGATCCATCGGGTTCGGTCAATGCAGCACTTCACGCGTGTGCTGGTCCACGAATACATTTTGCCGCCCAGTGGCGGTATTCTCGCCTCGGAGGAGTTCCCCTTTTGCAATCCTTTTCACACAGTGTGGGCAAATGCCTTTTCGCAACATTCCTCGCATTTAGACTTGCCCTATCTTCGCAGGAACGCACCCCAAAATACGCTCGACATGGAAGGGTTTCGTAGGTTGGGCAAAATAGCCCTCTCAAACTTGGGCAGCGTGGCACTTCTCCAACTCAGTTCGTCTCTTTCACCTTCAACAGCATGCTGTCCCACATGCGCTGCACACTTCAACGCGCTCGGTAAGCCCGAGTCTATGCGGCGGGCGGGCACCGAAGGACTCGAGTCCGCTCTCCACGTCAATGCTCGCCTGGAATGCTCACCCCACCCCACCCCCCCCCCCGCGTGCCCCAAGTGTCAGCGGCAGCGACCCTCCGCGGCTTCAATGTGCTCCAGAGGCGAGGTCGGCTCACGTCGCACATTGCCCCGCCGGAGAGCAAGGTGATGCGCATCACACACTTGGCTGTGGACGTCTCGACACGAGCCGAGGGAGGCTCTGGCCGGGTCGGCATCAACCGCGCGCTTGCCCTCCTGCGCCTGCTTCAGCTAACAAAAGAGCAGATGCGGCCGCCCTCGCTCGCTGCTCACTCACTGCGGCGTCTCCATCCGCGGGAGCGTCATCTCCATCCTCGGGGCGCCGTCAATGCGCGTTCGTTCGCTCCCCTTGTTCACCGCGGCTGTGCATGCGCGGCAGCGTAATGCATCGAGTCCTCGTGTTACAGGTGGGTCTTCAACTTGCCGAACGTGGCCGCCGAACAACAGAAAACCATGGCGCGTGCTCATACGCCGCCGAGACAGTAGGATCTGACACGCCTCTGGATTGAGAACGCCTGTGGGGTGGGTTGGCTCGCACCTCCCGTCCTCCCTCCCGCATCTCGCATCTCGCACACCCTCGCACACACCCTCGCACACACCCTCGCACACACCCTCGCGATCCAGCCCCGCCTGGGTTCTCTCTCTGCGCAAAAAACACGTCACGGTGGCGAGAGCGTTTAGACTTTTTTGGCTGCCGTGCTGATTTCCACGCGTGTCGAATGCACACGTCAGAGTTGGACGCCTGAATGATAATGCATGGCCCCTCATAGAGGCGGTCCGGCAAGCTGCGCGGCAACCAGCAGCTCGACTGCAACGCGTGACGCGGGATGCAACCCCGACGAGGTCGGGTCGAGCGTCGAGAGCCCTGCCGGCCGGCCAGTCGGCGGGCGTGCCGGCACTGCCGAGACCGCCGGGCGGGAAGTGGGACGTCCTCACGCGCATGCTCACGCACGGCATCCCGCACGAAAACAAAGCCGAGGCTCACGGCGGCGGTCTCTTCACGCCTCCGCATCTCCGTGCCGGAGCTCTTTGGAGGAGACGGAAGGTCTCTCCCTCCCTTCGCGGTCACCACCGTGGTGTGCCGCACACACTGCGCGCCGCGCCGCGCCGCGCCGCGCGAGGCGGCAGCGGAGTGGAGCCATCTCTCCTCCGCTTGAAGTTCCGGCGGCGCCGGGCAGCCGGGGCGACCCGACGTCGCGAACGTTGCTCGCCGCTCGTGCGCTCGCCGCGCGTCTCGGCCGCTGCCGACCAGCGAAAGCCGAGCACCGACCGCGCGCGCGGCGTGGCGCTCGGCATGGCATGCAGCATGTCATAGTTGGTGGCACAAATGCCATCTCTCGCCACGGAACTCGTTCGCGCCACCGACTGACACCAGTTTTTCAATTGGAATGTAAGTTATATTTCTTTCCAGGCGATAGATTACCGATTGGGCACCGTTCATTGGCTCAAAATAGAGATATTGCTGGAAAGATTGCGCTGGTTGGTGGAAGTAACCCGTAATATTTCCAAAAACCTCCTGGCAGTCAGTGACAAGGTCGCCGTCGAGCAGATGCAGGCACCCAGTCAGTTCAAGTGTTCGGCGCCAGTGCGAACGGAGAAGGCGCCGTCATGAGCCAAAGGACCGGCGCATCCATCGACGGAGCCGCCAGGCATTGCCATGGACGGCGCCATGAATGAAGCGCACCGACGTCGATCGGAGCAGTGCCAGCCATGTGCAACGCGCCATCCGGTGTTGTTCAAGTACGAGCATCTGAATGCTCTCGCTTGACACTTCGAGGCTCATGGTGCTTCATGTTGATAATGTGAGGTCATCACCCGATTGGCCAAACCAAACTGTCGACGCTCATTGGTTATTTCGTCAACTGCAAACCTACCCGACACGAATCGGTTATCATAAAACGGTCGACTGGCCCGATCTAGACACCATGTACTACCCAAAATGGTTGAGTTGATCTAGATTGGGTCTCCTGCTTCAGGAGGTTCAAACCAACCGCCACTTCATGTTTCCCTGCGCGATGATTGTATCCAACTTGCTGACACCGGCGGCTTTCTTCGACGACGAGATGCCAAACGAGAACCATTGGCGCTCAACGTACATCGGGTGGACGACACGACCATGGCGCCGGCGACGGTGTCATAACCAAGAGATCGTGGGAGGCGCGCCGAGCATAGGAGTTTTTGGTCCCTGGGAGATCGTCGCCGTCGTCGACAGCTTCATTGAACGAGGCCTGACCATGTCATGTGCGTGCAATTTCTCTATGCATGGAGAAATCCTACCAACACCATCGGCGTGGTGCGCGTTGGGACGCCTCGTTCAGTCGGGCGATGGCTCTACGTGTTATTCGCACTGCTGAACCACCCGACGTGGCGGGACATGAACCTGCGCGTCACACTCACGCGCTTCCCAGCCCGTGAGTGTGATGCAATCGTTACGCGGCCACTTCGGTGGCCGTGCCGAGTCATCGTCCAGATGCAGTCCGTCTACGGCCTTGCTTACGGCGCGACCCGCCCAGAGATTGAAGGCGACGATGACAGTGAGT
>JAADYB010001002.1:0-10385 GCA_023338075.1 Phytopythium litorale | reverse complement strand
CGCCCCCCCCCCTCCCCTCCGCAGTGCGTCCGCCATGTCGTTCCGCTTCTGGGGCCGCAAGAAGAGCAAGAGCAAGGCGCCGGCCAATGACAAGTACTACCCGACGGCCGCGGCGCCCGCCACGCGCACCATGAGCAGCGGTGCGGACCACCCGCCGGCCTCGTGGGGCGGCAACCCGTCCTCCCGCGGCGGCGGGCAGCCGTCCTCCCGGGGGGGCGCCGCGTCGATCCCGCCCCCGGCGCCGCAGACGGCATACCCGAGCGGGCGCGGGGCCGCCGCCAACGGCTCGGGGCTCGTCGCCAACGGCGGGGGCAACGGCGGGGCCCCCGGGCGCGGGCCGCCGCTGGCGTTCAACCACCCGCTGTACACGATGGACGCGAGCGGCATGATCCAGCTCAAGGCGACGGGCAAGGGGCTGCAGGACGAGACGGACATGGCGGTGCACCAGGACGAGATGATCAACGCCGTGGTCAAGCACGTGCAGGACTCGATGCGCCGCGAGCTGGGCTTCCGCGAGGTGTTCCTGCCGTCGGCCGACGCGCCCGTCAAGGCCAACGTGTTCGTGTCGAGCAACTTCGACTCGTGCAAGAAGCTGCTGGTCTTCGTCGCCGTCTCGCGCGGCCTCTACCCGGGCCTCTGGTCGCGCGGCCTCGTGCTGCACACGGGCGTGCACTCGGGCTCGATGCTCGCCTACTTCCGCAAGGCGCTGGACGAGGGCTACGGCATCCTCGTGGCCAACCCCAACAAGAACGTCATCGTGCTGCGCGACGGCAAGCAGCGCGTCCCCATCCCCGGCTCGGCCTCCCCGGAGGAGCACATGGACTCGGTCTGGGACCAGTTCATCTCGCGCTGCCCCGCGCGCCGCGTCTACTTCCTCGGCTACTCGTATGGGGGCGTGCTCATCAAGTACCTGCTGCACTCGCGCGGGGACCAGCTCATGCGCCGCAACGGCGCCATCGCGCTCATCGAGTCGAGCCACCGCATCGAGGACGGCGACGCCCAGTCGGTCCAGTCCATCCTGGCGCACCGCACCATGTACTGGGAGAGCAACGACCTGCCCTTCCAGAGCCGCCTGGACGGCGACGCGCCGCACCGCACGGGCTGCACCTGCCTCTCGGCCGGCCGCCCGCCGCGCATGCACGCCAACCACTACTACGTCACGGCCTTCTGCATCAACACGATCCAGGACGCGCTCTTCCGCTTCCTGGACGTGCGCGACGCCAACACGTACGTCGAGGGCGAGAAGCCCGTGCCCACGCCGCCCATGTCGGCGCCCGGCGCGCTCACGGGCGCCGGCGGACAGCCCAACGGACTCGGACAGCCCACGCTGGACCGCCAGACGTCGCGCCGAGAGGCCAACAACTCGCGCTTCGGCGCCAGCGAGAAGCACTGCAACCTGTGCCTCTTCCACTTCACGCTCTTCGACCGCCGCCACCACTGCCGCATGTGCCACCGCGCCGTGTGCAACGCCTGCTCGCGCGACCGCCTCTTCCTGCCCGGCTCGAGCACGGCCCAGCGCGTCTGCACCGAGTGCGCCACCGAGGGCCCGCGCGCCAACAACAACACGGGCAACAACGGCGGCCAGGCGCCGGCCTACCCGCGGCTCAACCGCACGGCCAGCGACGCGGCCAACACGCCGGACGCCGCGGCCGCCAACCAGGTGCGCGCGCGCTCGGACACGCAGATGTCGGACAACGCCAACAACAACGGCCGCTCGCAGTCGAACGCGGGCATGGGCATGGGCAACTCGAAGCTCTCGGTCGAGGACTTCGACCTGCTCAAGGTCATCGGCAAGGGCGCCTTCGGCAAGGTCATGCTCGTGCGCAAAAAGGTGCCGGACAACGTGGTCAACACGAACGCCATCTACGCCATGAAGGTGCTCAAGAAGGCCTCCGTGTTCGCCAAGAACCAGGTCGAGCACACAAAGTCGGAGCGCCGCATCCTGCGCGACATCGACCACCCGTTCGTCGTGCGCCTGCGCTACGCCTTCCAGAACGAGGACAAGCTCTACCTCGTCATGGACTACTACAACGGCGGCTCGCTCTTCTTCCACCTGCGCAAGTCGCGCAAGTTCAGCGAGAAGCGCTCGCGCTTCTACGCCGCGCAGCTGCTGCTCGCCATGGCGCACCTGCACGACCTCAACATCGCCTACCGCGACCTCAAGCTCGAGAACATCCTCATGGACGACAAGGGCTTCATCTCGCTCACCGACTTCGGCCTCTCCAAGGAGAACGTGGACGTGCCCGACGGCGCCAAGACCTTCTGCGGCACGGCAGAGTACATCGCGCCCGAGCTGCTCAAGGGCCTGCCGTACGGCAAGGCCGTCGACTGGTGGGGCTTTGGCACGCTGCTCTACGAGATGATGACTGGACAGGTGCGTGGGCGAGAGAGAGATGGTGCCAATGCCGTGGTGGACGCGACACTGACCGACTCGTGGATGATCTTGACGATGCACAGACGCCCTTCTTCGACCGCAACCGCAAGCGCATGTTCCACAACATTCTGCACCGCGACGTGGTCTTCACGCAGTCCTTCTCGGAGGACGCTAAGGACCTGCTGACCGGGGTGCGTCTCTGTTCTCGTGCGTCGCCCCCACCCGCCCCCCTCCCCCCCTAACGCCCTCCTCTCTCGTGTGGATGCAGCTGCTGCGACGCGACCCGGCCAAGCGCCTGGGCTCGGGCCCGTCCGGTGCTCAGGAGATCATGGACCACCCGTTCTTCGCGAGCATCGACTTCGACCTGCTCATGAAACGCGAGATCGAGCCGCCGTTCAAACCCGTGGTGACGAGTGAGGCCGACACGACCAACGTGGCCAACATCTTCACGCGCGAGCTGGCGCGCGACTCGCCCGTCACGCAGGAGCTTGGCGCCACGCACCGCGCGCAGGCCCACTTCGAGGGCTTCACGTACATGCCGACGTCCGACTTGCACGGCTAATTTCCAGTTTGTAGAGCGCCGCCCTCTCCAGTCTCCCCGTCGACGCGCGCTGCCAACTTCGCCGAGCGGGTGGATCGAACAGCCGCCGGCGAGCGCGTCGACGAGTCGGTCAACGGTGCGGTGGGGGCAGAGGTGGGTGGGGGGGGGCGGCACAAGAGGAGGAGGGGATGGCGGGGAAGAAGAACGTGTTGTGTATGTTGTTTGCTCTAAACGGATTCCGCCCTCGCTCCATGGGAGTTCGTGTTGTCAGGTGTGCCGTCCGAGGCTGTCGTGTGTCGTGTGCTGCTCCAGTCGAGCGCGTCAACCCCAAGGCGTGGGGGGGGAGGAGTGCGAGCGCGCTGGTGTCGCCACGGCGCGCGCGTCAGCCTCGCGCATGGACTCAGGTGGCACCGGCGGCTATTTCCAGGCCGCGGGTCTGTTACGCCCAGTCGCTCGCGCGCGGCTCGCGGCCGCTTTCAGTCGCCGAGCCAAGCGCGAGATGCGATCCAGCTGCCTCCAGTCCTTGGTCGGCGTCTCTCAGCCCGCGCCGAGCTATTTCCGCGCGCGGCTCGGGTCGTTGGCAACCTCCGGGCTATTTCCACCCCCGCGGGCCGCGATGCCCCTGCGTCTCCGCCCGCCGTCGTTTCTCCCTCGTCGCCGGTTGCCATTTCGCGACTTCCCGCTCGAGTGAGAGAGCTCTCGTCCCTGCCGCCCGCCACGCCCCACCGCCAGCCATGGAACTGGGTGCCTCGATCTGCTTCGGCGACATCATCCAGCTGCGCACCAAGTTGGAGGATGGCACCGCCGCCACGCTGAGCTTCATGGACCAGCACGGCAAGGACCAGCCGCTGCTGGTTCTGCCGGCATCCAGCTCGCCTGCCGACGCCAAACTCGTCGAGGCCGAGTTCATTGTGTACGTGTTACGCCCCACGCTGTGGGCGATCGACTGGATGTGTCTTGACGATCCTCTGCTCGTGGCGTGCAACGACAGCGCGCCGGTGCACGGTGAGAAGCAGCAGGCGCCCGGCACGCCGCTGACGTACAAGACGCCGTTCACGCTGTGCACGACCGAGATCGACAAGAAGAGCGGCAAGGAGGTGCTGTACTCGCTCAACAACAAGGTCTCGGGCCACAAGGACGGCGTGACGCTGCAGTCGGCGCACGTCAAGGGCGAGATGTACCTGACGGTCGAGAAGGGCGAGACGGTGGCCGAGACGGTGAGTGATCGCCTTGCTTTGGTGGCAGCACCGACGCAACGGGACGCTCACGATGGCGTCCATGTGGCTTGCAGACCGTGCACGAGAAGGACTCGGAGTTCCAGCTTGTGGTGGTCGACTCGAACCGCATCCGCAAGTCGCTGAACCAGCCTCTGGCCTTCTTCACCAAGCCCAAGACCGCCGGCGCCTTCGTGGGCTGCGGCATCACCAAGGGCAGCAAGCCGCTCGCCTTCTCCATGACGAAGCTCAAGAGGGAGGGCGGCAAGACGCAGTCGTACATGAAGGAGGCCAAGCTGCGCCGCGCGAGCATGGAGGCCCTGGAGCCGGCCAAGATGGACGAGCTCGGCCGCCCCGACCGCATTGACAGCGACGCGTCCGAGATGGAGGCGCGCAGCCGCAACGCCAGCCTCGTCGGCACGCCGTCCATGTCGATGCTCAACGCTCCCGCGAGTCCGACGGCTGATGCCACTGTGCTCACGGTCTCGACGGCTGAAGCGACGACGGGGTCGTCCAGCAACTCGGCGTCCGTCAGCGAGCCGGCGGACCGGTCGGAGCGCGAGGCGGAGCACTCGGCAGCCGTCCTGACAGAGGCGGCGACCACGCTGCACGAGCCTCCCGCTGCTTCAGCGGAGCCGACGGAGACGTCCACCGCCCCGTCGTCCGAGGCATTACCGACGGCGACCGAGTCGACGAAGACGGTGGAGACGCCTGCGGCGCCGGCCGAGACCACGTCGACGGCCGAGATGGTCATCTCGGAGGCCTTCACGGCCGTGAGCGACGCGCCGGCACCCGCCACCATGACGACGATGAGCTCGACGACGATCGAGGCCGAGGAGCTGGACGCGGACGTGGGCAACGACCGGGCCATGTGCGTCGGCGGCGTCAAGTGCTCCATCATGTGACGAGCACGCCTCCAGCCTCACACGCGACCACAGCCATTTGCATTTTGAATATGAGGATCGTATGAACCCCCACTCGATCACACTCGTCTCGCGCATGCCCAATGGTCTCGCCAACATCGGCTGCATCACACCAGTCTCCATGCCTCGCCCTCCACTCTTCGGACCATCGCAGCCAGCGTGGCGCTCACCTCGACTCCCTCCTCCTCCCCGGCGTCGTCGTCCTCGGCGGTCATCGCCGTCCGTTCACCGCTCTCGCGCCGCTTGTCCTTCGCTCGTCGGTGGCCCGCCGCCTCCCTCACTGCGACGCGTTGCTCGCCCTTGAGCGCCTTGAGCTGCTGCTCTCGCTGCTGCTCGTCCGGCTCGTCACTCAGCAGCGCGCCGTCCGAGCCCAGCAGCGGTGCGGCGAGCAGCCCGCGCTTCGCTGCTCGGCTCGAGACGAACGCCTCCGCTGGGTTCTCGCGCGTCAGCGGCGCGTAGATGCCGTCCGTGCTCGCCGCCAGGGCCGCGCGCACCAGCGCCACGTGCCTCGCCGACGTCGGAGAGGCTGGGAGCGCGACGGTCGAGCTGCTGCTGGTCACCGACACCGCCTGGTAACGCGGCTGGCACTCGTGGGTCCTCTGCGCGCGCTCGAGGGCCTCGCGGGCCGTCAGTCCGTACAGCCGGCCGAGCAGCAGCGCGCCGACGAGCCCCGTGCGTCCATGGCCGTCCCTGCTGAACACGAACAGGTTCTCGCCGGCTCGCAGCCGCTCCTCCAGCCGCGAGACGAGCTCCAGCGCGCGCCTCGGCTCCGCCTCCGGCGACATCACGTCGCTATCGCTGTCGCCGTCCCCAGGGCCGCCGTCCTTGAGGATCGGCAGGTGCTCGAACGCGAGCCGCATCGTCAGCCGCGAGAGCGCCGCGCGCGCCGCCGCGTCGTGCTGCCGAGCCAGCTCACACCTCGCGGCCGCCATCTCGAGCTCCTGCTCGGCGTCCGCCACGTCCTGCGCGCTCGCGCGGCGCGACGCCTGGCGCGTGGCGACCAGCTCGGCGGCGTCCGACTGCGCCTTGAGCACTAGCTCCAGCTGCCTCGCCGCCCGCTTCTCGCCCGCGCGCAGCTCGAGCAGCAGCGCGTCGTAGCGCCGGCGCACGAGCCGCTCGAACCGCCAGCGGGTCGTCGCCTCGGCCGTCTGGTTCCTCGTCTGCAGCTTGTCGTCCCTGCTGAGTGCCTCAGCGCGCTCAAGCTGCTCCTCCAGCGCCTGCAGCTCGCGCGTCGCCAGCAGACACACGAACGTGTTGACCTGCTCCAGCAGCACGCTCGTCACGGGGTCCTTGCTGGCTCGCCCAGCCCGCTGGTCGCCTCCGGCGGCGCCGCGGAGGGCACTAACACCCATGCGGGCCTTGCCCACGCCCGCCGCTTGGCTCGACGCGCTTGGGTACGCGCCGAGCAGCACGCGGCCGCGCAGCAGCCAGTAGGACGCTGCCGTCGGCCCCGCGTGCGTCGCGCGGAACTGCTGGAAGCGCGCCACGTCCTCCACCACCACGCGGCCGTCGGGTGTCGCGTGCGCAAACACGCGCGGCAGGCGGGGAGGCAGCGCCGCGCCTCGGTCCTCGCTCGACCCCTTGGTCGTGCCAGAGCCGCCGCTCATCCCGTGGCTGGGATGCCACTTCGTGCTGTGCTGCACTTGCCCAATCCTCCGCTGGACGTCTGGCGCCGTGAGCTCGGCGGCGGCCGCCCACCGCTCCACCGCGCGCCGCATCCGCTTCTCCCACTGGGCCAGGAGAAGCTGGAAGAGCGACTCGGCCGCTCCTTGCCGTCGCCGATACGCCGTCTCCAGCTCGTCCATCGACCACGTCGCAGCCATCGGAGACGTGGAGCGAGCGCGCTCCCACCGGCGCCGACACCAGCGCTGGATCATGGACGCCGACTGAGACTCGAGCGCGCGGCGTTGCTGGCGGCGGTGGCGCTGCACGAACTTGCGCCACCGAGACCAGGCGAAGCCCGCGTACACGAACAGCAGGCGCAGCACGACGCGGTGCAGCTGGCGCGAGCGCTCGTGCTCCGGCAGCGACAGCTCGCGCGCCTCGAGCGCGAAGAAGCGCACGAGCTGCTGTCTCGGTGGCGGCCACGCAGCGTCGCCCGCGGTGTCATAGCCGTCGAGGTGCTCCATGCCTTCGTCTTGCCACTCGCGAGCGAGGTCGTCTCCCAGCTTCGCCTTGAGCCATTCGTCCAGACTCCAGCGGCCCGAGACAATCTCCTCCATGAACTGCTCGTCATCCGTGAGGCGCAGAGGGAGAGCGAGGGCGAGTCTGTCGAGCGTTTCCAGCGCGTCGCCTCGGACCTGTGCGACCTCCGCGCGGCTTGGGACGTGCGATCCGCTGTGGCGGTTGATGAGGGCGGCAGCGCGCGCGTGTCGACGGGCTCGACGGGCGAGCGCTTCAGCCACCGCGACAGCCCGCAAGGCGCCGAGTCGAGAAGGGAAAACGCCGATCGGGACCGTCGGGGCGATGCTGAACGCGCCACTGACAGCCGCGGGAAGCAGCAGACTCGCGCGGAAGGAGCCGTTGGCGAGCGATTGGACGCCGCGCAGCCAGAGAACGCGCACGAACGCGCGCTGGCTGCCGTCCACCGCTGTGGCGCTTGTTGTGCTGGACGAGACGAGGACGCCGTGGAGCAGCTCGCGCGGCCAGCGACCGCAGTCCTCGGCGCGGAAGAGCACGTCGCAGCCGACGGCCAGGCCAAACGCGTGGTGGTCGTCACGGGGTGGAGGCGCGGCGCTGGCTGTGACCGAGGTGTCGTCGGCTTGGCGGTCACTGTGAGCACTCACCGCCACGGCGTCAACTGGAGCGGCCAGGATGAGTCCGCAACGAGCATCGTCTTGGATCGAAGCGACTCCCAGTCGAACGGAGTGTGCTGCAAGATCGGGGATCTGTCTGACACGGCCACAGTGTCAGTGGCTGCTTCACAACCCCAAGCGGGAAGCATAAGCCCGACGCGTACGATGTGGATGGCGTCGGCGCAGCGCCAGCAGAGTATTTGTGCGCAGTCGACGCACGAGACGGTGGCGTGGCGGGCGGCGCATTCGTCACACACGGCGGTGGCGAGCCCGCTGGAGAACCTCAGGGCCTCCTCGTCGCGCTCGCTCTTGACGGACGGGAAGTTGGCGCGGATCCACGGCGTGACGGTGTCCTCCTCTTCCTCCTCCTCCTCCTCCTCCTCCTCCTCCTCCTCCTCGACCGTGACAGCGTCAGGAACCAGCTCGGCGTCTGCAACGCTGTCCTCGTCCGAGTGCCGCGAGGTCGCCGCTCGACTCGGTGACGGCTCCGCGTCCTCCGATGCCGCCCGCGGCGACTTGCTGCTGCTCGCGAGGCCACGGCCGTCGGCGTCGGACACGCGGTCCGACATGCCGAGTCTCGCGGGCAGTCGGCGCCTCCTCGACCCGCGTCCGCGCCGCCTCGCGCTCGCTATAAATGCCCTTCGCAGCGCCAATGTCAGTCCGTCAGCTGGTCACACACGTCATCCGTCATCCCTCCGCGCGCAGGCAAGTCGAAGGCGGTCGCTCGGTCGGTTCCAGGGCCAAATCTCGTTGCATTGGCTGCGAGCGCCCCGCACGGAGCGCCGCGCGTGTGTCTGTGGGTGAAAAGGGAAAAGCAAAACCGAATCCTGCCGCTCTCCGTCGAGGGTGCGATCCGCCTGTGTGTGTGTCTGTGTCATGTGTCATGTGTGTGGGGGGGGTGCGCGAGTGCTGCTCACTTGAGCAGCGCGCCAGAGCGCCGGAACGCGTCGTCGAACGAGTGGAACGCGCGCTCGCCCTCGTCCTCGCCGCTGTAGAAGCCGCTCGACAGTCCGGTGGACGCCGACACGATCGCGGGGTCGTGGAACGACGGCGCTGCCGCCGCCTGCCCAAACCCGCCGTGGCTTTGCCATGCGTCCAGCCCCGACGACGTCGCCGCGCGATTTCCGCCCGTGCTGCTGCTGCGCTGGAACAGACGGCGGCCGCTCGACTGCGGCGGCTCCTCCATACCGGGTCCGTTCGGGAAGTCCCCGCCGAAGCTGATGTTGACGTTCGGCAGCATCTGCTGCAGGAAGGCCAGGCCGTTGGCACCGCCGTCCTCGCCGAGGGACATCGCGTGGCCGCTGCTCGGCATGCTGGCGGTGCGGTGCAGCCCGCCGTGGAACGGACTCGCGCGCGGGGGCAGCGGCGGCGGCATCGACGACGGCGTGCCGCCCAGCGGAGGGAACGCCGACGTGTCGTGCGGTGACGGGAAGCCCAGCGGCGTCGCGGAAGCCGGCGCGTCGTAGCCGCCGAACGAGTGCCGGTGCGCCAGCCCACCGTCGAACAGCGCGTCGCGGTGGTGCGCGGGGCTGCTGTGCAGCGACAGCGCCTCGCCGCGCGAGTTGGCGAACGCAAAGCGCGACGTGCCGTTCGTGGGCGTGCCGTGCGCTAGCGGTGACGGGCTCAGCTCGACCCCCAGCAGTCCGGCGAGCGCCTCCGACGACTCGTTGCGCTGGCTGAAGATGGCGTCGATGGATGCGAACGACGACGACGACAGCGCCGACTGCGGCGCACTCACCGGCGCCGAGCTCGGCCACGCGCTGTCCACGACGTTGTTGCTACTGCTGCTGCTGGCGGCTGGTCGGCGGATGCCGCCCTCGAAGCCAAGGCCGAAGGGGCTGAACACAGCACCGCCACCTGCGCCGACCGCGTCGTCCGCGTCGTCCGCGTGCGCAGCCGTCGCGGTCGGGAACGGCTGTGCCCACGCGGGCTCCTGCACCATCGACCCGGTCGCCAGTTTGAGCGCTTCCAGAGGACCCACGACCGCGTCCACCGCCTGCTGCTTCTCCTCCCGCGCCGCCACCGACGTGTCCACGCGCAAGTTCGGTTTGCTCGGTGCCTCCGGTATGGACGGAGCCGGCACTTGTGCTGTTGTTGCTGCTGCTGTGGACGAGGGACTAGCTGTGACTACCTTGCTGAACGGCTCCTCGTTCCGAGATGCCCGCGGACCAGGAGACGCCGAGCCCGAGCTCGAACCCCCACGATCGGATCGCGGCGGGCGAGATCTGGCGTGGCTGGGCGTCCCATTGGCTCGTCTCCGGCCAACGGCGGGCAGTGGGGAAGCTGATGTGGTCGCGGCGGCCGCGGCGGGCGGAGGGGACGCGGACGACGAGGAGGAGAATGTGGCGCCCTCCTCGTCCTCTTCCTCGTCCTCTTCTTCGTCGCGATACCGGTCGGCGCGGCGGTTTGGTGCCGGCGGGAACGACGAGCCTGCGCGCACCTCGTTGCCGTAGCTGATGCCTGTCACTTCCCGGAACGCTTTGCCAGAGTGCAGCGCTGCGTGGGGTAATGAATGAAGGGGGGGGGGGAGGCGGGGGG
>JAADYB010001001.1:0-10385 GCA_023338075.1 Phytopythium litorale | reverse complement strand
GCGAGGGGACTGTCCTGATCGTTGTCTAGCTCGCTGAGCAGGACCGCGCCTTCCTCCAGCAGCATCTCGACGTCCACGTAGATGTCGATCGTCCGGTCCGCCTCCTGCAGCTCGTACTGCTTGAGCACGTTCTCGATCTTGACGCGCTTGGCGATCTCTGCCTGGTCGCTCATCTGGGCGCCGCGCCGCAGCAAGACGACGCGTTAGTCGGCGGTGGAAGGCAGCCCAAGCAGCGCGGTCAAGAGCGACGCACCACCTCCTGTGCGAGGTCGTCCGACGCGTACAGCGGCGCCTCCAGCGCGAACTGGACGCCCACGCCGGCGCAGAACGGACCGTTGAGGCTGCTGCATCGAGCGTCGGCGTGCAGGGCCGAGAGTGCGGCCCCCGCCGCCGCCAACATCGCTGCCAACAACAGGCGCGTCATGAATATCGGCGCCGGTCGAGTCGGTCGCTTTTTGCGTGTCAACGTGGCGACTCGTGCAAGTGGGCCTCTACATAAGGAGTGTGTCCATATCTACCATTCTATCCCGAACGGAAGAATCGAACATCCTATAAATAGGATATGTCCCGTGTAGAGCACCCTACGAGGGACAGTTTTCTGGCTCAACCAGTGGTGCTCGCGCCAAGACGTCCGACCGCAGTATTGAGGGGGCCGCTCCGATCGTCTCCGCCGCTCCCGACCGCCCGACCGACTGCTTCGAGCTCGACGAGCATGCAGGTGCTGCTGGCGACGTCGCGCAAGGCGCAGGCGCAGGCCGCGCGCTCGGCCTCGTGCTGGGTGCGCGCGGCCTCCACGGCCGCGGACGCGAGCCAGTCGCCCGAGCGCTCGGCCTTCGCGCTCGGGCTCAAGCCGCGCCACTCGGGCCTGCCGCAGCCGCAGCTCGACGTCAAGACGGCCATCGCCAAGTGCAAGGAGGCGTCTCGGCGGAACTTTGACGAGGTGCGGCGGTCGGTGGTGATAGCCTCCGCTGCCGGAATGTAGCGCTTGTAGTGGACTAACGGATGCTGGCGATCCTCGCAGACGATCGACATTGCCGTGCAGCTCGGCGTGGACCCGCGTAAGCCCAACCAGAGCGTGCGCGGCGTCGTCAGCCTGCCCAACGGCACGGGCAAGGTGGTGCGCATCGCTGTGTTCGCGCGCGGCGCCAAGGCTGGTGCGTCCCCCCCCCTCTGGATTGCTGGCGATGCCTCTTTGTGTGGGGGGCATCCTCTGATGGCGTGACACTTACAATGCTTGAACGGCGACCCGAGCAGAGGAGGCCATGGCCGCCGGCGCCACCATTGTCGGCGCCGAGGACCTCGTGGAGCAGGTGCAGAGCGGAAAGCTCGACTTCGACCGCTGCATCGCCACGCCGGACGTCATGCCGCTCATCGGCCGCATCGCTCGTGTACGCCTTGCCTCGCGCGTCCTGCCTCCCACACTCGCAACTCTGGGGTCTTAACGGGAATGTGCGTGTGTGATGAACATGGTGCAGATCCTGGGCCCTCGTGGCTTGATGCCCAACCCGAAGCTGGGCACGGTGACGGTGGACGTGGCGGACGCGATCGCCGCGGCGCGCGGCGGACAGGTGGAGTTCCGCGCCGAGAAGAAGGGCATCATCCACGCGGGCGTGGGCAAGGCGAGCTTCTCGGAGGAGGCGCTGCTGGAGAACGTGCGCGCCTTCATGGTGGCGCTGGGCGACGCCAAGCCCGAGGGAGCCAAGGGCAAGTACATTAAGGCGGCGCACGTGAGCTCGACCATGGGCCCTGGCTTTGCGGTCGACACCAAGTACATCGACCCGACCTCCTCGTTCTTTATGCGCTTCGACTAGGAGCCGCACGTGCGCCGCTCGAAGGCCTCCGTCGTCGCCCTCGGCACCCGCCCGCTCCGTCAATAGAAACACACCCAGAGAACCGCCGGCAGACGCCATTGCCATTCCCATCCGTTGCGAGCTGATCTTGGATCGGAATCCTCGACTTGTGTCAACTCGTTCCTGTCACTATTTCATTCAAGTGACACAGCACTATATCCCCTCGTATCTGTGACGTTGCTTGAATGCCCCACATTTTCGGATCTCGCTTGATGCCGGTGAAGCTCATGGCGGAGGAACTGCGGTACTACGCGCGCTCGGAGCGGCACGCGCGGCTGTTCCAGGACTGGCTGGCGCGCGCGACGCCCGCGTACCCACTGCGCGAGGCCTCGACGGCGGCGGCAGACGCGAGCGCCGTGCCGGCCAAGCTCTTTCCGCTGCTCGAGACGGACACGCTGGGCGGTCTAGTGCTCTTCAGCGAGCAGCTGCCGTCGACGCAGACGCTGCTGCACGAGACGCTGCGGCCGGCGCCACCCGCGGGCGTCGTGTGCTTCACGGAGCTGCAGGTGCAGGGCAAGGGCCGCGGCGCCAACACGTGGGCGGCGCCCGCGGGCTGCCTCACCTTCTCCTTCTCGAGCAAGTTCACGGACGGCAGCACGCTGCCCTTCGCGCAGTACCTCGTGTCGCTCGCGGTCGTGCGCGCCGTCGAGAAGGTGCGCCCGGGCGCCGACGCCGTGCGCATCAAGTGGCCCAACGACATCTACGCGCGCGGCGTCAAGATCGGCGGCATCCTGTGCCAGTCCGACTACCGAGACGGAGCCTTCCACCTCACCACCGGTGCGGCCGCCGAGAGGGCGGCGGGGTATGTGCATGGACTGCAAGACATACTGATATTGGTGGTGTGTGCGCGTGCCAGGGATTGGGCTCAACATCTCGAACAAGTCGCCCACGACGTGTCTGCAGGACGTGCTCGGCACGGTCGACGACCCGTGCAACGTCACCAAGTGGGTCACTCGCTGCTGCTTGAACTCACGCCACGACGGGATCTAACTGAGTTCGTGGCAACAGGGAAGAGGTGCTGGCGGCGTTCCTCAACGCGTACGAGCCCATGGAGGCGCTGTTCCTGGAGAAGGGCTTCGACCCGTTCATGAGCGACTACGTGCAGCGCTGGCTGCACACCGACCAGGTCGTGGAGGTGAGCGACAGCGCGGCGGGCGAAGGCACCGGCAAGAAGACGTCCGCTGTCATCAAGGGGCTGACGAGCACGGGCTGCCTGCTGGCCGAGGGCGTCGACGACGGCTCGCGACTGGAGTTGTACCCGGACGGCAACTCGTTCGACTTTCTCTCCGGCTTGCTGAAGCGCAAGCTCTGAGTGAGTGTGAACACCAACCGCTTCGGCGACAAAGGCTTCCATTCGCTCGTCAACTCCTGCGCTGCTTGCGGCTCGAGTTGCCGCAACCATAGCAAGGGCGACAACATGCATCGTACATGGTCTTGACTTGTCGCGACAGCCTTGTCGTCTCTACTTGGAGCCAAATTCCTCCTCCCACTTGGAAAACTTCTCGAGTTGGTCGTGTCCGACCGACTTGGACACATTTTCGAGTGCCGTTTGGAAATCCTCCCACGTGACCACGAGCGCGCTCTTCTCCTGCGCCTGGAGCTCCTCCTCGGATGCGCCTTCTTGCTTCTTGCGATGCAGTTCCTTGAGCAACTCAGGGGTGTACAGGCGTTTCACCGGCATCATCTTGGCCGCCTCGCACAGTCCACAGATGTCGTCGCCACTGTAGCCCTGCGAGTTGTGCATGGAGACAGGCAGTGCTGGGTTAGCGGCATGACCATTTTTACAAGGGGATGATTGTCGATACCTCCGTGGCAACAACGAGCTTTTCGTAGTCGACGTCGGGTGCGATGTCCACCTTCTCGAGATTAAGCTTGAAGAGTTGGCGTCTTCCCACTGCTTCAGGCAGCGGGATGTCTGTACCAAGACCCACAGTCAAAGCAGAACAATAGGTTGATGAGAGCTGTCCTCACATTCGCAGACACAAACAGCGCGGCATTATCACTTACAAACGCGCTTGGTGAGGCGGCGACGCATGGCTTCATCGAGCTCCCACGGCAGGTTCGTCGCTGCGAGCACCATGACTCGATTGTTTGGATCCGCGGGATCGCCGGATGACACGCCGTTGATCTGGACGAGTAGTTCCGTTTTGACACTGTCCAGAGAGGCACGCGGCAAATACAGGGTGTGAGAATGGAAGTCATAGATCACCGCTCACAAGAAGTAGCGATTGCCTCACCGTCGGCTCGACTCGTGCTCCTGCGCACCTCCACGCGCACCAGCAATTGCATCGACCTCGTCCATAAAGATAATGGATGGCGAGTAGTAGCGAGCCATGTCGAACAGCACGCGAACCATCTTCTCCGACTCGCCCCGGTACTTGGATGCGAGAGTTGAGGCCGACACGTTGAAGAACGTCGAGTTGCAGACGTTTGCGACAGCCTTTGCCAGCAACGTTTTCCCCGTTCCAGGCGGGCCAAACATGAGCACACCATTGCAAGGCTTGAGTCGTCCGTCCGCAAACAGGTGCGGGGCGATCTGCGGCAGCATGACAGCTTCTTGCAGCAACTGCTTGGTGTGTTCGAGTCCAGCGATCTGCTCGAATGTGATTTTGGCCGCCGAGTCGACGATGTCGCGCTCGATCATCTCGATAAGTTCGATGTCCACCCAGCCTTCCTCGCGTGCGAGGTCTGAGTACTTTTGTTTGCCCTGCACAGGCCCGGGAGCACCTCCAGAAGTTGGAGGCTTCACCTTCTCATTTTCGCGACGAGCGGCGCGCAGTCCCCCATCACCTGCGTTGCCGTTATTGCTGTTGGGCTTCGATCCGTTGCCTCGACGGTCGCGAGAGGACGGCGCCTCTCTCTGTTGTGGCCGTCGGCCATCGTCGCCAGGCGTTCGGCGACCTGAGGGACCAGCCGCTCCGCCTCCATTCCCAGGCCCGCGGCCTGCCCCATTCCCGCGAGCGCTTGGCTTGCTCGGGCCTGAGCGCCTGTAATCGAAACACGCGTCATCCGTGAGAAAATGGAGGCTTGCGCAGGCTCACCCCTCCGTCTTGGCGCAGTGGGAACTCGTACGGCGGATTCCGATTGTTGTTGTTGTTGTTGTTGTCGTTGGCCCACGACGGCGGTGCTCGCGCGTTCGGTCCTCGCCCACGCTGCAGCTGCTCGGGCGACGGCGGCGCCCACACATCCGGGTCGGGCGGCTGCTCGCTACTGCTGGGCTGCTCACGGCGTCAGCAAAGCACAAAGAGAGAGTACGTGACTCGCGCGCATGTTCAGCGACGACGCACCGGCCGACGCTGCTCGGGAGTGTAAACCTCCCATCCAGGCGGCCCCGCGGGCGTCTCTGGCGGGGACCGGCGTCTCGCCACGGACGGCGATGGGTGCGGCGGCTCGTGGTGATGCAGGTGCCGGGCGGCCGTCCCGGGCGGCAGCTTGAAGGACTGCGTGAGCTCCACGTAGTCCACGATCAGGCTGAGCTCGTTCTCGAGCTCGATCTGCATCTGCACACCGCACCACG
Organism: Phytopythium litorale; assembly: GCA_023338075.1. Taxonomy (NCBI): domain Eukaryota; phylum Oomycota; class Peronosporomycetes; order Pythiales; family Pythiaceae; genus Phytopythium; species Phytopythium litorale. The sequence goes on along the minus strand of JAADYB010001001.1, from coordinate 5,018 downwards.
GGCGTCACCCTCCACACCCAAGACGGCGCCTATCTCGCATCCGCGCGCACCTGCAGCCAGGGCTGGCGCTCCGCCATCTTGGTCATGCGGCGCACGAACTGCGCCAGCGCGGCCAGCGTCGACTGGTATAGCGCCACACCCTTGTCGTACTGCGCCTGCTGGCACATCTCGCGCGCGCTCGCCAGCGCCTCGCCCATCTCGCGGATGTCCCGCAGCTGCATGGCCGCCATGTCGGCGCCTCGATACTCGCGACTCCAGTCTGCGAATGACGAGAAAGGACGCGGCCGTCGGTGATCGATCTTTCCCTTTGTGGGCCGATAGACTTGGCATTTGTATGGCTTGCGGGGCAGTGGTTGCACTTGCACGCATTTTCGCGAGGCGGAAAAAGCAGCAAAAGGTTGCGAAATCCGCATTTGACTGGTTCAATTTTCGTGCCGCGCGTCATTCAGTTGGAGCAGCAAAAGCAAGCTGTTCTGGTTGAAGAGGACGCAAGTTGAAGTTGGGGAAGCATGCGCTTCACTTGAGTTTTGTATTGAGCTGCTTTGGTTGACGATCTTTATGCTGTTGTCTCCTAGTCGCGGGTTATACTTGGTAGTCTCGCCCTGGTGGTTGGGCGGCGCCGTCATTTGCTTCATGTGTCAGGATCGATTCACCGCCGAGGGGATGTCGGCGTCGCGGCTGGGCGATCTAGCTGCGCCAGCGCGATCGTGTTGCTGAGTTCCACCGCCTGGTCAAAGTAGTGCTCGCGGGAGTTGGTGCGGAAGTGGACCAGCTCTTCTTCCAGCGCCGCGAGGACGCTCACGAGTGCCTCGTAGTCCCCTTGGCATTGCTCGTGCAGCCCGCGCTGGATACGCTCTCGCGTCTTGGCGCGGTCGCGCGACGCCAGCTCTTGGCGCCACTGGCTGTTGGATACCCGGCGCACGAGAGGTGGTGGCTTGACAGTAGTCGTCACTGGCTCAGACTGTACCGTTGCGTCGGAAGCGCTGGAAACATCGATGCAGAGCTCACTGTTAGAAGTTGCAACAGAGACACCCAGCCACCGCTTCATGGCGAGAGCTCACACAGCGTACGCAGGTCGGGCAACTGGTGAGGTTGAGGGCACCAGCACCGTTGTTACAGTTCCGCTGGGAGCCTTGATCACGAGTGGATTGGCGATCTGGACACGCCTAACCATTTTTGATGGTGGGTAGCGTGGCGGTGATGCTGTAGGTATTGCAGAGCACGTCAATACATCGGGTTCAGGCAGCAGCGAGGAACGAACATCGACTTACTCAGTGGTCGTGGAGGGCTAGCAGTCGGGTCAAGGCGGCCTTGGGGCACGTCATCCCATGGCACCTGTGACGCCGACGCGCTAGGGAGGACTCTTGGCTCGCCCCGCTTGTTCTTGCGGCCAAGCAGCGTGATGAGCGGAGGAGGCGACTGCGTCATAGGCGGCAATCGCTGGGCTGTAGCAGGGCTCGCGTAAATGTCGCTCGGCTGCTCGCGCTGGGTCGTTGCCTCTTCGCCACTTCCACGTCGAGTGACTACCGGGGGCGGGAGCAACGATTGTTGAAGCGGGCCACCGTCCGCCCTTACTGGGGTCACTGCCTCGCCTCCAGTCCGTGCTGCTTGGACACCGTGGGAATGGAACTGCTGGGGCGGTGGAATATGCAGCGCTGGCAGATCGTAGCCGTGTCCGGGACGTTGCTGCTGAGGCTGTGCGTTCGGCCGATATGGCATCTGTAGCGGCCGCGGCGGCGTCCCGAGGTGCGCTTGTGCGCCTGCGTGGGTAGCGAGCGTCTTGAGCCCGATCATCGCATCCATGGCGGCGCTGTCGCGGGGAAAGAGACTCTGCGACGGGTACAAATGCGGGGCACGCGGCGCCTCGATCTTCAGCGGGTCCGGCGGGCTCGCGCTCGCGGTGTGTGACGGCGGCGGCGGCGGCATCCCGACAGCTCGCAGCTGGAACCCTGGCTGTACTGCTGTCGGCGGCGGCAAGACGCCCTCGATCAACCTGCCGGGCACGAGTTCGCGCGCGTTAGATTGGCGGTGCCCGTACGCTCCTTCTTGGTGCATTCCGGCAACTAAGAAGGCCCGGAGAGCCCTCCCGACTTGTTCGTGCGTCCTTCCCACCGCAAGGCGCAGACATCCGGACGCACAAACTGGCTGCCTGTGGAACGTTCGCGCCGGCCTCTCGGCCCGATGCAACTACAGCGCGACGTACCGCGGGGGAGGCGGAGGAGGCAGCAGCGGCGGCGGTGCGAAGTGCGGGCCGATGGATCGGAAGTGGTCGCGCGCGTCGCGCAGCGCCGGCGGCGTCTCGACGTCGGCGGCGAAGCTCCGTTTCATTGCTGCTGCACTTGCTTCGGCAGAACCGTGTGTTTTCTGTTTCTGTTGCTGTTTCTCGACCCGAGGTCGGCCGCGAACACGGGCCCAAAGTTAAATGAGTTCAAATTTATCCAAAATAGCCTGCTTTGGGCAGAATCGCCTGATTTTGGGCGCCTCGTTGGCCAGGTCCCACTCTCCCGCGTCATTTGGTACCGGTACCCAGCTTCACTTTTCTTTCCGACCCTCAAGCTGACGGCTCGAGAAAAAAAGATTGGAGCAAGACGCAGGGGTTCGAAAATCTTGGCGGTCGTCCCAGATCAACCGGGGCATACATTCACCAAGTGATCAACCGCCAAATGCACCTTTTATTCTAGCCTGCAGCGCATTCGACCCCGCTGGAGAGGAGGAAGGAGGAGCCCGCGCCGAGAAGCCGAGCACCCAGGATGGCAGACGAACAGCCACTCTCCTGCGCCTATGCGAGCTTCTTCGCTTCGGCTTCGGCTTCGTCTTTGACTTCTGTGGCCCGCGCTTGCTTGGATGGGCCGGCTGGCCGCGGCGCCACGGCGCGCGCGAGCTTGCGCACGATCATGGCGAACCAGACGTACTGCAGCGCGAAGAAGGGGACGCAGCCGGCGAGGTACCGCCGGTCGCACTCGCGCGCGAGGCGCGGGATGAAGTAGACCGTGTTGAACGCGATGCGCGAGAGGAAGAAGGAGCCCGCGAAGAGCACGCCCGCCACGCGGCTGTCCGTCAGCCGGTACCAGTTGTAGAAGCCCGTGCTGACCTCGTTCGTCTGGATCCACACGTACGGGTTGCCCAGCGCCGGGCCGCACACGGTTGCCTCGTGCGCGTAGAAGATCGTGCCCCAGAACAGCCCGATCAGGTGGTGCGCGTAGTCCATGACGCGCGACCGGTGCAGCGCACGCAGCTTCTGCAGCCCGTCCGCGCGCAGCATGGCCGCCAGGTCCACGAGGAAGAACGCCAGCGACACGGCCACCGAGTTGGCCGTGTCCAGCGACAGCACCAGCGTCGCCGTTGCCGTCAGTGTGCATACCACCCCGTGCGCCGCGTTCAGCGTCACGATGTGGTTCCTGCCGCTCGCGCCCGGAGACACTGCCAGCAGGCAGCCCGCCCACACCGCACTCCACGCCGCCGTCAGCGCCGCCAGCCGCTGCATGCGGTCGTCCGGCCACGCTGCCTCCATCGCCTCCATCGCTCTTCCGTTCTGCTTGGTGAGGCGTCAGCGAATGATCTTCGCGCTGCAATCACGCGAAATGTCACTAAAGCAAGTTCTCGCGTTCTCTTGATGGCACTAGAATGGGAGTCTTGCAGAGTGATGGTATTTTTTGGCGGGAGACGCGTCCAAAGAGCCGCCCACATTGCCCACTTTGATATTCGTTCCCGCGTCCTTGGTGGCCTGCAGTTGTGGCCGGCGATGGAGGTGCAGCAGCTGGAGCACGTCGGGCGCCACATGCGCGCACTACGGGCCGCGTACGAGCGCGAGCAGCAGGAGCGCAGCCTCCTGGAGAAGAAGTACGCGCGCCTCAAGCGGCGGTTCCTGCGGCTCGAGCGCGCGCACGCCAAGCTGCTAGTCGAGACCCAAGCGGTGCGCTCTCCCGCGCAGCGACATCGTTGCTCACGCGCCACACCGCTCTGTTTCGCCTAACGCGTGGGGTTGACGCACAGACGGAGCGCAGCACACCGGAGGCGTCCATCCCGCGGTCTCCCGAGGCGGTGAGTGCTGGCGTCCTAACCGTCGCAGACCCTGTCGCTGACGACTCGTGCGTCTCGCTTGACTGCCCGAGCAGGCGTCCGCCTTGATCGACCTGACGAGCCCGGTCGCGCGCCGCATTCCGAGCCCAGAGCCTCGTGTCTCGTGGTCCTCCAGTCCAGTGCCGAACAGCGGGGCGGCGGACAGGCGAACAAGCAGGCGGACACTGCCCGAAGACGACATCTGCGGCGAGAGCCCTCGCTCCGCCGACCGTACTGAGCCACTCGAGCGTCCGCTGCGGTTCGCACGCACAGACTCAATGCAGTCAGCTACTAGTCGCAGCCGCCGCCAGTTGGACTTCCTGCGGACCCGAGACCCAGAGCTTCAGCCTTCGCCATCCACTCTGCCCCGCCAGGCTGAAAGAACTGGAACGCCATCGTCATCTGCATCATCCGAGTCGCCGCTACTCCCACGTCCTCGCCCTCGACGCGTCGCACTGTCTCCAGAGCGGAGGACGCTGCCTTCCGCGCGGGTATCAACTCTGCCAGCGCTCCGACCCAGCACTGACTCGGACGATGAGCGCCAGCAACGAGCATTGTCGTCTGCGTGGTCGGCCCTGCCTACAGAACGCTCGCCACGACCATCGCTTCCATCCCGTGGCCGGTCCATCTCGTCATCGTCTTCGACAGCGCGCGCCTCGTCGTCGCCTTCGCCCCCTCAGTCTCCTGTGCATCGCGACGACGACGAAGCAGCATCGCTCGCATTGGCGCGGTACCTCCAGGAGCAAGAGGTACAGCATGAATCGGGCATGCTGACCGTAATCTGTCGCAGTGTCGGTGCTGACTCGTATTGATATGCAGAACATCGCAGCGTACGAGGAGTACGAGAGCAGTCTTCGGCGTGCCCGCGAGCAAATGTCATTCGAAGAAGAGAGGAGCCCAGCCAGGTTCTCGTCGGCTGCTGCTGCGTACTCACGGGATCGGCATGCACCAAGAGTCTC
>JAADYB010001000.1:0-10398 GCA_023338075.1 Phytopythium litorale | reverse complement strand
TGACAGCTTCGTCAACAACTGGCGGCTGCTGCGGCGCCTCGCCGCGCGCTGCCTACCGGTGCGCATTCACCGCGGAGACCTGCCAGCCTCGACTGCTTTCGATTGAGTTGATAGTGACAGAGGTAGGTGTTAGAGGCCCAAACATAATGCGACGCCTCGTGACTGCAGCCCAAGGGCAGCAGCCAGCAGTCCTTGACCATCTGGAGAGACCCTCTCTTGGATTGGGGTGCATGCTTCCTCGAGGGTGAATACAACTCATTTATGCAATAGATACCATTGCTCGTCTCGACGTCGCTGCAGCTCGTGATCCCAACCGCGTCGTCGCTTTCTGGAGCCTGGCGAGGGCTTGTGCGCCGTCACTCCCTCATCTCCCGATCTGTCCCTTGCGGTGCTTGTCCATGATGGCTCGGAGGCGCTGCAGGTCGAGCGAGAAGCCGTGCAGGCTACGCGAGCGCGCAGGTCAAGCGCGTGAACGAGTGGCGAACGTGTCAGCGAGTCGGCATGCGTCCGTCCGCCTTCGACCTTGACGGTCTCGCAAGCACTCAATGAAACCTCGCACCTCTTCATGGAGGCCTCGAGCTCCTGCGCGGTCTCGGAGCCCACAAACGCGTCGCCCACACCCTCCGGCGCATTGATCGCCTGTGCGTCGCTGCTGCTCGGGCCCTGCGCCTGCGGGATCGCCGCCGCCGCCGCCGCCGCCGCTGATGCCGACGCCACGCTGGTCTCCATGCTCGAATTGAGCGTCAAATGGGTTTTCACCGATTGGGTTTTATGTAGATGGGTTTTACGCCACCCGCTCGATCGTTCTGTGCTTTCGGGTTTTACCAACCGTCACAACGCAAAAAGCAACACGCAGCATGCGCCGGCGGCGGCTGCGCCAACGGTTCGTGCGCCTGCCCTGCCTCCCCCTGCGCGCTGCCTGGCCAGCTCCTGGTCTGACCGCTGTCTCCTCCTCCTCGTGCTTGTCTGGCCGGTCCCAGCGGCCGCGACGGTGACAGTGGCGGCGCGTCGGACAGCGCGAGCGACGCGGAGGTCGATTTCGTCGGCGTTAAGAGCGACGGCCCGGCGGGGTCTGCGGCGGCCGTGGGCCCCTGGGAGTGCGCGCTGTGCACGTTCCTAAATGAGAACGCGCGCGCACGCTGCTGCGAGATGTGTGACAGCGCGCGCGCGGACGCGGACGCCCCGCCGAAGAAGAAGACGCGCATGATGTCGCAGTGGCTGCAGCCGGTGGCGCGCCGGACGCCGGTCAAAGCGGTGCGTGAGGAACTGGAGCCGATGGACTACAGCAGCGACAACGACGGGGACACCGTCTTGCCACCGCGCTCCTTGTCGGGACGCAGCGAGCGGCGAAGGGTCAGCGAGGGCGGCGGCGCGTTGACGACCCCGGCGCAGCTGTGGGCGGACGCGCACGCGCCTAACGCCGTGAGCGACGTGTGCGTCAACAAGAAGAAGATAGAGGAGCTGCGCGAGTGGATCGCTCGTAGCGCGAGTCACGATGCGGCGAGCCACCAACACCCACCTCGCCAGCGTTTGCTGTTTCTGTGCGGCCCACCGGGAGCAGGCAAGTCGACGGCGGTGCGCTGCATCGCACGGGAGCTGGGACTCACGGTCGCCGAGTGGGGCGACAATGAGTCGGCCGGCCGCCTCCAGTACGGCCGCATGCTCAGCTCGGAGTTCCAGACCCCGTACGTCTCGAGCCTGAACGACTTTGCCGACTTCATCCGGCAGTCCGTGAGCTACTCGGCGCTGCCGCTCGTGGCGGTGTCAAGAGGAAGAGCGCGGGGTAGGAAGGATGAACCGACCGCTGAAGAGTCGAGTCGTGTACACCGGAAACGCAAATTCCCTGGCGGAGTTGGCGGCGCGGAGGTGGCTGCGAGCATGTCGCCAACACCTGCCGGTCACATCATTTTGCTCGAGAGCTGGCCGGAGACGTGGTCGCGAGACCAGAAAGCCGCCTCGGAGGAGAAGCTTCAGCAGATCTTCCAGCAGATTGTCGACCCCGGCGCGAGGTATCGCGGCTTCCCGGTCGTCTGCATCTACAGCGACGTGCGCGAGAGCAAGGTCGCGGTGGACCAGCTGAGCCGCAAGTTCTCGGCCGACGTGGTGCGTTCTCCTTACACAGCGGTGATGAACATCAACCCCGTGACAACAGGTACGACTGTGTCTGGAATCGCTCCGGAAAGCACCGATAGACTGATGCGGGGCTGTTTTGGCATGCTCTCTAGCGGTGCTGAAGAAGCAGCTTTTGCGCGTGATCGAGCGGGAAAGATGCAAGATCTCACAGAGCGATATTGACGCCATCGTCGCAGCTGCCAACGGTGACGTTCGGCACGCGCTGAACGCGTTGCAGTTGGCGCATAATCGCGCTGACGGACCCGTAGGTGCTTTTGCATCCGTGTCGAAGTCGAAGAGCAAGAAGAAGAAGCAAGCCCTTGCAGTACAGACGAAGAAATCGGGTTCCAGTGACGGTGGGGAGCCGAGTACGATTGGTCGAGATGCTTTCATGTCGGACTTCCGCGTGCTGGGGAAGATTTTGTACGGGAAGACGCTGAGCGGGAAGTCTGGCTCGGCGTCGGCGTCCGACTCACAGTCGGTTGATTACGAAGCCATGATCTCAGTGTCTGGCATGAGCATCGACAAGGCATTGGCGTTCGTCCACGAGAACGGCGTCGGCTACTTCTCCGCGATAGAAGACCTGGCTGAGGCGATGGAACTCATGAGCATGACCGACAATCTCGTCGCAACCTCGTACTCTGGTTCGGGAAACTCGGAGGTACGCTACGCTCTACCTTCGATTCAGTGTTGTCCGTCTGATGCGAGCTCTTCATTGATCCGTGCTTGCAGGTGTTCAAACGCTCCCACGACATTGCGCAGTCGATACTGATCCGATCGATCGCGGTTACCAACAAGAACCCGGAGCGTGCGGGGTTTCGCCCCATCACTGGTCCGCGCATGTACGCCGCGAACCAGCGGATGGTGTCGCGGCGCGGCGAATGGCTGCAACGCAACTCGCTAGACGAAGCTTCCGGCCTCCAGCACCAGTATGCATGTTCGGGAGATGCATTCCTGTTCGAGGTTGAGCCGTTCTTGTCGATCATCGAGGCAGCAGCCCTCAGACGGCACGGAATGACCAGCCACCGAGCGTCTGGGCAGTTGCCCGTCGACCTCGCGCAGATGACGGTTGAAATGGACGACGAAATCGAAAGTAGCGACGGAGATGCGTGGTAATTGATCGCTTCCCCCGATATCACTTCATGAATGCGACGTTGGCTCATCGGACACTCAACCTTCACACATTTCAACACTTCAACATGCGCATCGCCCGAGTTTGGCTTCACGCATCCGCATCCGACGTGGTCTCGCTGCCAGCGCTGACAGTCCCCGAGGCACCAGCGATCCTCCGAATGCTCGAATCGTACTCCTTCCGCCTCGCGAAGCTGCTCTTCTTGAGGCGATCGCCGATTGGTTCACTGCCACTGCCTGCTGACGGTGGTGAGGCGCACGCACTTGGCGTCGACCCACTAACTGCCGCAGCACTGCTGACGATGACCGTGGTGTTCGTCCCAAGGCCGCTCGTGGTATCGAATCGGGACTTCCTTGGTGTGTTTATGATGACAGACGTTGCCGGAGGAGGGCTCGTCCCAGTATCGGCGCTGTCCGATACCGACAGCGCGAGATGTGGTACAGCTGAAGCCATCAGCGGCGTGTGCGCTTCCTGGATCTTCTCCACGCTTGACGTTGGGAGCTCCAAGAGCAGACTCATTTCGTGGCCGACCCACCGCACGATGTACTCGCCATTGCGCTTTCGGTTCAGATCACCCTGGAGTCGGCGCGTCGCAGCATAGTGATGGCTGTGGCCCGCGCTCACGCCGTGCGGTCGAGGCAGCCCATCGCCGTCGCGGAGTTTCTTCTCCAGATTCGCGAGCCGCTGGTGGCAGTTTAGCTGGCCGAGCGAGTGCTTGAACCACTCGTACAGAGTCAAAGCCTTGGTGAAGCAGTTGTGCGCTCCGCGGAGGTTCCCCTTGCGGGAGTGAATCATCCCGATGGCACTGAGCGACGCGGCTTGCCCGATCTTGTCGCCCACTGCCTTGTACAGGATGAGAGACATGCCGAACTGCGCTTTCGCCTCGTCGAACTTGGTTTCCGTGGTGAGCAAAATGCCCATCAGCTTCCTTGTGTTCGCTTCGTTCAGTGTATTCTTGTGGTACTTGGCAATGTGGAGGGATTTGTTTACCGCGTTCCACGCCCCGCGATGGCGACCCGACAGGAACAGTGAGTGCGCAAAAAGGCACGCGACATCCGCAACATAGCTCCCGATTTTCTTTTGGAGCGACGGCGGCGTTGCTTTGCCGTTCACCTCACTGTGTGCCATGGTGGGAGACGAAGCAGCCCCACTGATGCGAGACCCAGTGGCGCTTGGACTTGAAGATGCTGCTGCGTCCGCCTCGGCTCGCCACTCCTCGATCATTCGAATGTGGAGATCGAGGATCATCCACATGTTCGTCTCGTGGATATCCAAGATCAAATACGCAGCGCTGGACTTGACGGCGAGCGTGCAGATATGCTGGAAGATCCAGAAGCTGACCTTCCAAAAGTGTTTGGCGCAGTTGTAGACAAATGCATCCCGGTCCGGGACGCAAAGTCCCTCTAGCGCATCATTCTTGGCCCCATCTCCGTCGTACATGCCCAGCAGGCTCCGCGCATAGCTTGTGATGAACGGGAATGTCGAGTAAGACACGGAAACGGCCATGACCTCGGCTTGGCTGTCCATGCGCTCCACATGTACAGCCACTCTCGATGTGCGGCCACTTCGTGTCAGCGTGTTGAGCATGCTTCGTTCTGAAAACCCATCGGCCGACTCGCCGCGGCCAGTTGGCAAGTCCAAATCCAAGTGGGGGTCCGATTTACCTCCAGCAGCAGGCACCTTGCCAGTGATGTAATCCGCGTACTCCTTGAGAGCAAGCAGCAATGGCTGGTCGAATCCTTCTCCCGCTCCTCGTTGCCGAGATCTCCGAGCGCTGATTCTCTTCCGTGTCGCTCCTCCCACACCATTTGTAGTCCCCGTCACGCCACCCTTCTTGGGGAGCCCGCGATTTGCAGAGACGAATCCAGGGATCCGATTCCTTTGGATCAGCGAGAACCGCAGCAGTGTTTCCACGAGAACCTCCCATTTGCTGCCCCATAGGCTCTTGAAGTCGATTGCCATCGCGCCAGCCGGGAGGAGCCCAAGAAGCGCGAAGAAACGGATTGCGTCCGGCCCGTGATGCATGCGCACTTGTTCCAGTGACACGCTCAAGGACGTCACCAACGTGTTCACAGCGCTCCGATCGTGTGCAGGCAGCCCCACAACTTGCAACTCGCTCACCCCACGGCTGAGGACGGCGCGTGTCAGCTCGCCCAGTGATCGGTCTTGTAATAACGGCGCGCACAAAGAGATTGCTTGAGGGTGGCCGTCTAAAAAGGCCATCAACGGGTGGTTCATGAGTGTGTCCGTGATCGACATTCGCCCTGTCGCGTGGTCTGTGCTGCCGTCGTCGATCTCCGACACCAGCAGTGGCCGCGGCGACTTTTTCAAAAACAGATCGGCTGCGTGGTACGACGACAGTCGATTCAGAGACACGACTTTCTCGTCGAAGTCACTGATCCCTCCGCCCATCGCCTGGCGTGCTGTCATCAGGAAGGAGACTCCAGATGTGTTTTGCAGCATGTTGAGAATGAACTCGCGCACTGCTGACGGGCTTGCGTTGATTGGGTCTTCCATGTTGTCCATGACGAGCAGCACATTCAAGTCTGCCAAAACTTGATGCAGCGGGGTCTCCTTGTCCTTTCCTCCATCTGGAAACAGCGTGGACTTGATCGCAGACTCCATTCCCTCCAACGACTGCACCCCGCGAAACCGGATGAAAGCCACTCCGTCCGGGAAAACGTTTCGCTCTTCGAGAAAGTGTGCTAGACGGATTGACAACGTGCTCTTTCCGATGCCGGGCGGTCCTCGTACAGTCACGAAGCGATGGTGATTGACCAACTCCCCCAGCACGTGCAGCTCAAGCTCTCGGCCAACAAACGACTCGGACACTGACGGCAACGTCTTCCCGAACCGGTTCGTAGGGCTGACGTCGACCCATTTCCCGACCGAGATGTCTGCGAACACGGAGTGCGACGTCTGCACGTTGCACGAGCAGTTTTTCTCGGAGAAGCTCACCTCAATTGCGCGGGGTGTGGCGTCGCATAGATTCTCGAGATGCGGGCACTCGGTGGAATGCAGCAGAGACGACTCCAGCAACACGAACTTGTCGCTCTCATCGTCGGGGATGTGCATTTCAGCGTTCACTCGAACCCGCGCGATCTCAAACGCCTGCTGGACCGACTTGCCCGAGAGCACCGCCTGGTAGAACGAGTAGGAGAAGAGGGAGGAGGCTTCGTCCAGGATCTTGGCCTCACACCGCACGCAGACAACATGCGAGACCCCAGCCTGGATAAAGACTTCTCCGATCTCCCTGGAGTCGCACGACGACACGAAAACGAGCTTCAAGGTGCTGTTCAAACCTGATCGCGTCTCGCTGGACTCTGCAGACGACATGGACGGCGAGCTCGCTGGCGGTGCATCGTCCGGGAAAGTGGTGTCTTGGTCGTCATCATCTCCCCCGCTCGCATCGCCCAGTCCAGCCGGGACGGCGCTGTCGGACTGACCTGACACAGGCGACCCGGCACCACCGCCGTTCAGGATGCTGCGGAGTACTGAAGCGTCGACGAGGTGCGCCAGCCCAGCGCTCTGCGTGTCCTCGAAGACGAGGTAGTTCTTCTTGCCGGTCAGCCGTCCGCCGTGCCCGCTGAAGTGCAGCACAGTAACCCCACGGTCCAGCACCTTGCGCAGCGAGTCGACCGTCGCGACCGAGCGCATCGTGTGGATCGCACGCTGGCTTTCGTGGAAGATCTTGTTGAGGTGGCCTTGCTCCTGCGCGATGTTGAGCGCCGGTACAGGCTTGAGCCGCCGGCTGGACTGGCGGTTCCCTGTTCCCGCGCTGTCCGCGGCGTCGAACACGAAGGGGAGCGCGTAGAGCACGGCGAGGTCCACCCACGTGTTGTGGATCCCGTACACGCTCGACGTTTCCGTGAGGGTGGTGCAGTCCGAGAGCGTGTCGCTCTTGTCCTCGGTCTCCGCCGCCGTCGCTGAGCCTAGCGGCTCGACGCCGTCGATCATCCGCCGCGCGATCTGCTCGTTCACCGCCTCGTACGTCTTCTCGTCGTCTTCTGTCGTCGTCTGGCGCCTGCTGTCGCTCGAGCCGTCCTGCAGTGCCTCCCCCAGTGCCTCGTCACACCCCGACGCGCTCAGGTTGTCTCGCGCAGTCAGCAGCGCTCGGGCGCGGCGCTGGATCTCGGACAGCGCGGCGGCTGGGGTCGTGGACGGCTGGGGGATCGCGGCGAACTCGACGAGCGCCCAGAGCTCGCGCTGCAGCGCCGCGGAGCCCGAGGCGGCGCTCATGGCAATCAGGCTCGCAAGTGCGCGCTCGAGTTCCGTTTAGTGAACAATCACCTGCAGAGGCGAATGCATGTTAGATTCATTTTGTGCGTTGATGGGCTAAAAACTCTTGATTATTTTCTCGATTACAGCAACAACAAAAAGCAATGAGCTGGGGACAAATCGCGATATTTCAGGCGGAATCAAAATTCCATTTATTGTATTCTAATTATTTATTTATATAATGAGTGAAAAAATAAAAAGAGCCAAAATAAGAGCCAATCACAGCGCGCATCAAACCACTTACACTGCAACGCCTGAGTGTATTTTCAGTGGTTACAAGCAGTTGTAGTTCAACCAAAGCCCTAATCCGGAAAACGCGAACGAGGCGTCCAAATTTTTACGATATTCTTCCCTAATTCCCGTCAAAAAGCTCGGTAGCAACAATTCGGCAAAATCCGGCGCCTACACCAACACCGGCCAAGAAAGAGCGTCAGCACGATCACGAGCAAGCTAACAAGCGTATTGTGCGTGCGTGTAGCGACGGCTGCGACTGAAAAGTGGTCGCGACGACTTTATGATGTGTCCTAATGACCGCACCAAGCTTTCACATCCAAGCAGCGCAGCGGTGTCCGCCAGTCGCATGTCAACATGACCGTGTAGGTTATGGCAACTTAAGAATAATCGGAGAAGGATTGCCGCCTGATGCGCAATCACGTGCGCGACCACATCTGCAACAACCTTGGCGCGAAAGTAAACAAACTGCTCGTCCATCGTGCTTTCAGTACCACGGTCAACAGTATCAAGAAGCTACACATCGAGAAGGAGACTATGAACAAAATTCTCATCCAACAAAGCCAATACATTCAATTGGTCTGCTCAATCTGAACGCTTGAAACCGCAATGAGTACGCAATTGCATGAGAACTCTTTGTTATTTAGATCACCAGCTAATCCGAGTCCGGTAATCCCGTGACGACCAAGTGCTCGCGACAAATCCAACCCTCTCTGGCAATTGGAGCCAAAACGCCACGTATCAGAGCGGGTTTGTCTGATCGCAGCTATTTTCCGGCAGGACACAGGAGAAAAATGGAGGAATTTTCGGCCTAACATGACCCGCTCTATGAGATACGTTATGGTCGTACACATTGCTCTGAGGAAGCGATGGCCACGAGCGACTGAGATCTGTGACCCTGCCGGTATATTTAAGTCTGACATTTTTACCTAGGGTGGGGCTATGGGTTTGCATGAAGACCACCAAATGAGGAGCTTCGCCCTGATAGGTTGAATTCAAGCACTCGATTGTTGCATTGCGAGCACCAACGGGTTTAAAACATGTATAAGGTTGGTGTTTTATTTTTCGAACGTTCGTCGAGCTCCTCCTTGATCATGCCTGCATGCTTTTCAACAATAATCTCCTCCATCTGTGATCATCTCCGCGATGCCCACCACTCCGTCACCTCCCTCGAAGACACCTGCGATCGACTGCCGGCTCGCTAAAGAGCGCGTCGTTCGAAGTGATGGGGACTGGTGGCTGGCGACCATCCAAAACGTCGTTTCCAGCCGGGCAATCCTGGGCGATGGGCCACCAACGAAGCGGCGTGGCGGCGTGCGTCAGTTCACCGTCAAGATTACGGTGGAAGTCATGTGCAAGCTGGAGAAGTACCTGGGCCAGGTCTTCTGGCTGACGATCGAGACCGTGTGCGGCCACTTCAATGGCACGGATGTGGCAGTGAGCATCTCATGCACCGAGCGCAGCAGAGCATGCTGTACAGCACGAAAAAGCTGAGGACCGAGAAGGCGACGGTGAGCATGACGGTGAATAAAGACAAGCACGAGACGTTTGTAACCAAGCTGAGCGAGCACATTGCACGCGGCGACATGATCGTCTACCAGGACGAGACCAACTTCAACCTATATCTGTCGCGGACGGAGGGGTGGTCACGCGTGTGCGACCGTGCTGTCGTCCAGCTCCCGCCGCCCGAGTCCCAAAACCTGCTTGTGTCGGCTGGCATTTCGCCAGAGATGGATGTTGTGCTACTGCAGACTCACGAGGGGTCGATAAAGAAGGTGGAGATTGCGCGCTCCATCTCAGACCTGTTCGTGGCTGCTCTGCATACAACCGATTACAGGGACCTCAGCCGTCGAACAAGATTGTCATCGTGACAGACAACGCACCCGCCCACAGTAGCGATAAGTACCTAGGGCGTCGCAATCTTGACGTCAACGGCATCATGAACGGCAGCATGCATGTAGCCGTGCGCCTGTTGCCAAACATGCCAACGCTGAATCAGATCAAGGGTTGCTGGAATGTGCTAACAGCGAAGATGCGCCTCTTAATCGCGGCCACAAAGGAAGAGTTTTTGGTTCGAGGTGTCTATGACACGTTTACCATCCACCATCTTGCACTGCTGAAGGAGGGGGTCGAGGTCAGCTGACATTCATTGGCCCAGCATTTGGTTTGGCGCATGGAACGCCATTTCCTCAAGGTATGATTTAATGCAGAGCCGTGAGGACACTGTGCTCTAGAGGTAATAACTTCAAAATTTGATCTCTTTGGTTCGAAATTCATAGATGCAATTTTGACCCCATGGGAATTACTCTTTTCTCTGTTCCATTCAAATTAAAGTTCAAAATTCCAAATTCGCGTTCTCACTTTGATCATAAAAATTAAAACTTGACAAAATATTCGTGTACACCATCCGACCGACCTATTGACCCTCCTCAATGACGGGAAACGCTCCGTCCGACCGCTAGACCCGTCGCCGTCGCGATCAGGTGTCCGGGCGGCGGTGGCGGCATGGAACTGACCGACTGGCGTGAGTGAGTCACCCCATGGGTCGTCCGCGACCGGGATGGGTGATGGATGCTGGATGATGGTTTAAATTGTATGTGTTGTGTGTTGTGTGTTGCAGTGTGTGATATGTTTAAAATGGTGTG
>JAADYB010000999.1:0-10409 GCA_023338075.1 Phytopythium litorale | reverse complement strand
GATCCTGTGCGGCGCGTTCGTGATCGTGCGCACGTTCCTGGCGGTCGTGCTCGCCGTCTTCCAGCCGCTCGTGGACGAGCTGGACCTGGAGGATCTCGAGGAGGACGAGCGCGCGGCGCTGGCCGAGGCCGCGGGCGTCAACACCAACGCCTCGGGTATCTCCGAGCACGGCGGTAGACGCAAGACGGCATACTAGAGCGAGACAGCCGACACTTGTCCGCCAGGACGGCGTCCTCGCTGGGGCAAGACGAGTCGAGAGTGATGCGAGTGGTCAATACAGAGACCGCTCGAACATCGTGGAGGTTGGGATGCCCGGGCAAAAGGCAGCAGGCGGCGGATCAGTGGGCGATGCACCAAGAGACTCCACACACAGGTCGCTATCCTCATGGGCAGCAGCAGCAGCAGCAGCAGCAAGCGGAGGGCAATGCTGGCGCATCAAGGGGCGTGAACCACTGGCTTGGGAGCTGCTGGGCTCCTTGCTGTAGCCATGCACGTCACACCTTAGCGCACAGTCTAGGTGTGGTTGGTGCAGTTTGCGTGCACTTCGACGCGTTGTGTGACCGTAGCCACCGCTGAAATGACTGACTCGACGCGGCGTGACGCATCGCGGTGACTGACCTGCTGGTGTGTGTATCTTGGTGAGTGCGGAGTGCCGATTCTACACTTGCTGTTTGTATTGGAATAAGCATTCGGGACACATGGCGCGGAGGAAAACCCTTCGATCCTTCTGACTCCTTCGCTCGATACTGAACACCAGAGTCCTTCGTGGCGGACCCCGTACCCGCCCTCCTCTCTCCTTTGATTGGCTGAAACAGCATTCTCATCCATTCGATTGGGTAAAACTGTCTTTCGGGGATGTCCCGCGCACACCTTTCAAAGCACTCGCGTTCACTATGGCGTGCGTCCCGCTTTCTCGATAATAGAAGCACTTCACCCCGCACTTTTACATGCCGAGTGTCGGGCGCCGCATCGTCCGCATTCTAATCCACCGGCGTCCCGATCGCCCCCCAGTTCACCAGCGAGGCCCGCGGCGCTCGCGACCGACGGCCGGCGCAGGGGCAGCCAGGGCGACCGACGCGCGGCGACGGGTGGCCCACCCGCAGCAGGCAGGGGCCGGCGACAAGCGAGGCGACCGACCGACGGACGAGGAGAAAGGCGGCAGGTGACAGGTGACAGGGGCGTGTGGCGCGAAGCGGAGGCGATGGAGCGCGAGGCGGCGCTGCCGAGGCCGCTGCAGGCGCCGCAGACGCCGTACGCCAAGCTCGAGACGCCCATCAAGCTGCGCGCGCGCGAGATGCACAAGCAGGACACATTCAACAGCGACGAGGCGGACGCCGGGGCCCTGACCGGCGGCGTGGCCGGCGGAAAGGCGTCCCCCGTGCTGGTTCCGGAGGCCGGGAGGAAGACGTCGTCCACGTCGTCCACGTCGACGACGACCGGGCCGGTCCTCCCGCGCGTGAGCGGCGCGGACGCCATGGCGAGGGACATCCAGGCGGCCGAGCGCAGCCACAGCGACAGCTCCGGGGACGAGCGGGAGCCGGACGAGGACCCCGCGGACGGGGCCACGGTCCACCTGAGCTCCATGCAGCAGCAGCCGGAGGGCCGCCCGCAGCAGGGGCCGCACGGGGAGCCGCACGGACGCGGACGGCAGGGGGGGAAGGACCCGCAGCAGCTGCCGGCGACGTACCTGAACGGCCAGTTCCAACTCAACTCGTACTTCTCGGTGCGGCTGCTGCGGTCGGCGCAGCTCGTGGCCGCGCTCGACCTGGCGGCGCTCGCGTGCTTCTACGGCTACCGGCGGGACAAGGACATCAAGCACGGCGGCATCTGGGTGCCTGCTCCTATCGCCATGCTGCTGTCCACCGAGCACAGCTGCCGCACGACCGTCGCGCTCGCCGCACTCGTGTACCACCTGCTGCCGGCCATCGTCGTGCTCGGGCTGCCGGCCTCGGGCCTGCGCGTGTTCGAGCCCTTCCGGCGCGAGCAGCGCATCGACCGCGGCGGCCGCCTGCAGAAGGTCAAGCGCACCATCTTCCTCCAGGTCTGCGAGCTCGTGGGCGTCTTCATCTTCCTCTACCTGGCCGTCGTCACGGGCTTCTTCGTCTACTTCTTCACGAGCGGCCGGCTCTTCGCCGACTGCGACGGCAACCTCGCCGTCTACCTCTTCTGCGTCGCCGCTGTGCTCGTCTACGTGCTCGTCTTCGTCGTCGTGCGCTGCTTCGCGCGCTTCCGCGAGCACCTCAAGATGCAGCTCGGCGCCTTCAAGGAGAGCGACCAGACGGGCGACGTCAAGGCGCACGTGCTGCGCTCCAAGCGCCGCCGGAGACGCCGCCGCCAGGAGCTCAAGCGCCAGGCGTCCGCCAACCAGGACGCCAAGGGGAAAGCAGGCAAGAGCAACGACCCGGTGGTCCTCCCACTGTCCGCGCCGCCGCCCTCGCTGCCCTCCAGGTCGCAGCTGGTGCAGGAGGTGCGCAAGCGGCTCTTCCGCGGCGCGCAGCTCGGGGACCTGAGGCTCCTGAAGCGGTCGCTGCGCGTGGCGCGCACGCACCTGGGCGACAGCTTCGCCAGCGAGCTGTACGCGGACCCGTCCATGGTCTTCGGCGTCTTCGGGTTCGCGCGCAAGAACCCGCTGCACGTGGCCGCGTACCAGGGTAACCTCGCGGCCATGGACCTGCTCATCCGCGTTGGCGGGCTCCACGTGAACGCCTTCGACAAGGTCTCGCGCGTGCGGCTGAGCACGGGCGACCTCTTCTGGTACTTTGCGCGCTTCATCATCCCCAAGCCCGTCGTGTCCGCCGACGAGGCGTACGCGTCCTCCATCTTCAAGACGACGCTCGTCACGCCGCTGCACTGCGCCGTGTCGACGGGCCGGCTCGAGGCCGTGCGGTGGCTCATCGAGCGCGGCGCTGACGTCAATCTGTGCTCCAAGTCGTCGTACCGCTGCGAGCACAAGCTGCCGCCGCTCTTCCTCGCCGACAACCCCGAGATCGTGCGCGTGCTGCTCGTGAACGGCGCCAACCACCTCGCCATCCCCGACCCGGGACATATGAACACGCTGACGGTGCTGCAGCTCGCCTACTTGCGCGGCAACTACGCCGTCGCGCAGGTGCTCGAGGACTGGGGCGGCGACGTGGCGCTGACGCCGTTGCATGCAGCTGCCGCGCGGAATGACGTGCCGATGATCCGCTCCTACTTGCGGAGGAAGGTCAACCCGGACTGCCTCGGCGAGCTCGGGTACATTGGCCTCAACAAGCGCACGCCGCTGCACTGGGCTGCCATCAACGGAGCAGTCGACGCCGTCGAGATCCTGCTGGACGCTGGCGCGGACCCCAACTTCCCGGACACGCGAGGACGCACGCCGCTGCACTGGGCTGCGCGGGTGAACCGGCTGGACGTCGTGCGGACGCTGCTCTCTCGCGAGCGTAGCGGGACTAGCACCAGCGTGGCGGATCCCAACGTCGTCGACGAGAGCGGCATGACGCCTATCCTGTGCGCGGCCTGTGCAGGCGGCACGACGCGAGAGATGTTCGCGGCGCTCACCTCTGCGGGCGGAGATATCAACTTCCCACTCGCCACCACCGGCGACACGGCGCTGCACTTGGCGGTCAAGCTCGAGGACTTGCAGACGGCGCTGTCGCTGTTGAGTCTGGGCGGCGACATGATGCGCATGAACCGCGACGGACTGCGCGCCATCGACTGCACGACGTCCACACGACTGCAGTTCGCGCTCAAGCGCGCGGCTGGCCACCGCGATGTGATGATCAGCTACACGCACTCGCACAAGGAGTTCGCACTCAAGCTGCGCAAGTCGCTCGAGGCCGCCAACATCACCGTCTGGCTGGACCTGATGGACCCGAGCGGCATCGGCGGCGGCTCGGTCTGGCGCGAAGAGATTGCACGGGGGATTGCCAACGCCGCGGTGGTGCTCTGCGTGCTCACCGAGGACTACGCGCAGTCGGAGTGGTGCCTCAAGGAGCTGGCGCTCGCCAAGCAGGTGGGGACGCCGATTCTCGCGCTGTCGACAGAGCGCGCGCCGATTTCCGAGGAGCTTCAGGTGTATCTGTACACGCGGCAGCTCGTGCCGTTCGAGCCGGCGATCACGAGCATCGAGCGCGTGGCGGCCAGCGACAGTGGCAGCAACGACGAAGAGGCGGGCAGTGGCGGCAAGGCGACCGTCGTGCGGTACACATACGATGAGGAGGCGTACAAGAACCAGCTGACCATGCTGCTCGACGGCTTGCGCGACGAGATCGAGAAGCGCAAGGTGGGTGACATGCGACGCAACCTTCGCCGCCAAGAAACCGCACAGCAGCAGCTGCTCGGCGTGTCGTCGAGCGGCAAGCAGTGGATGCTGCAGCACGCGGCGTCAGGCGCGAGCCACAAGAGCCGCGGCGGCAGCTCCAAGCGGCTGCTCATGGAGTACTCGAGCGGGCAGCACAAGTTCGACGAGCGCACGCTGGAGATATCGTCCACAGCGGTCGCCAGTGGGTTCGAGGGCGGCGTTGGCGACTTCACGACGAGCGACAGCGTGTTCGACTCGTCTCGGTCGTCCTTCTCCATGATCGACACGGCGCTGATCAACAACACCACCAGCAACATGAAAGAGCTCGAGGCAGCGCCAGTGCCGATCGGAAACAGCCGAGGCCCGCGGCACCGCGTCGGAGGTTCCAGCCGGTCAATCCGCTCGGTGGGCAGCAACAACGGGAATGCGAGCATGCGCGGTGGCGGTCGGCGGCTTAACTTCGACCTCGGCGGCGGCATAAGCCGCGTGAGTAGCGCCAGTAGCATCAGTAGCATGAACGACGAAGGCTACGGCGTGTCGGACAGCATCGTCATGGACACGGGAGGCTACTACTTCCACAAGCCCAACCTGGCCGAGTTCCGCGAGCAGGTGCGCTCGAACGGGCGGCGAAGGACGGCTGGGTCGGGTGGCGCCGCCGAGAACCCGTACGTGACCGAGAGCATCGTCGACACGTACCAGGAGCTGGCGACCGCGACCGCGGGCGGCGAGCAGTTCGTCTTCATCTGCCACGGCGACTACCACTACCGGTTCGTCAAGAAGCTGTGCGTCGAGCTGTGTCGTGAGGGCGGGCTGCGGTGCTTCGTGGACCGCAAGCATTTGCTCGCACGGCAGGAGACGGGGGACACGGACGTCTCGAACTTCACGGCCAGCGGGAGTCACACACTCGCCGATACGACCATCAGCAGCAGTGGCGCCACGACAGACAGCCGGCGGCATCACCTGCACGGCGACGAAGACCTGTCGCGGCGCATCCACGAGGCCAAGGAGGCGATCCTCAAGTGCTCGGCGTTCGTGCTGCTCGTGTCCGAGAAGACGCTGGCGAGTGAGCTCGTGCGCGACCAGCTCGCGTTCGCCGAGGACAAGGGCAAGAAGATCTTGCCCGTGGTGGTTGACCGGCTCGAGTTCTCGCTCGACATGAAGTACTCGCTCGCGCGCAGTGAGTTCTTCCACTTCTTCTCCAAGGGCGACATGATGGGCTTTGACAGGTCGCTCGCGCGGCTGCTCGACGCCGTGCGCGAGGAAGTCTACGGCATCCGCGTCGACTCGCGGCAGCGGCAGCAGAACCGGGTGCCGCTGACGTCCCTCGCGACTTCGGCGGTCGACGAGGACGAGCACTACTACTACAACGAGGACGACGACAACGACACGTCGCAGTACTCGGCTCAGTCCTTCCGCAGCTTCGTCGGCGGGGACTTGAGCACGACTGGCGCGCGTCCGACGACGCCTCGCAGTGGGCTTCGCGGCGGGTTCAGCGACCTGCGCGAGAGCTTCGTGGCGGAAGGCGCGGACGACGGAGAGGTGGACCAGGCGCTGCTTTCCCAGCACTACCACGCAGCGCCGAACGTGTCGATGGCGTCGATGCGGCGGCGGAGGGGAATGAGCTCGCCCACGTTCCACGGCGCCGCCGGCTTCAGCGTGGCAAGCTCGCGGGGCGACGCGACGGGCTTCGGACTGCCGCCCACGCGCTTGTCGCAGTCGTTCGTGGACACGTCGTCGACGCGCGCGGCGTCGCTGCGTCCGACGGGCTCGTCGCGCGGCATGGCGTCCGACATGAGTCTGTCGCAGTCCATCATCGGCAACTTCTCGTCGATCGTCGGCCGCATCTCGGACGACGACCTGGACGACGACGAGCTGGACGACGCCCTGTCCTTCACCGGCATCCAAGACGACGACGAAGACCTGGACGACTTGGAGGACGGGTACGACGACGACGACGACCACCCGGCGACGCACTACAGCTCCGGCAGCAGCCGCGGGGGCGGCGCGTACTACAGCGGCGGCTCGGACGACGACTACGCCATGTCGTCCACGCGCACGTGGTCGCAGCGGTCGCCTGTGCTCGTGCCGGCGGCGCGGCACCAGCACCTGATCGGCATCATCAACGAGGACGGCGACTTCGAGGCGGCCGAGCGGCAGACCGAGGCCCGGCGCCGCATGCGCGCGGGTGGCCGGGACCGCCGTGCGCAGCGCTCGGGCTCCATCAGCATCCTCGAGGAGCCCACGGGGGCGGACGCGACCGCCGCCAACGCCGTCGACGTTATGCTGGCCGCCCCCGCGCGCGACTGACGCGACGGAGGGCTTTGATGGGAAGGTGTCGAGTGGATAATGTTATTATGGGCAGCAGTCAGCAACAAGCACGTAACTTGTAGGCTCATGTCTGCCGGTAGCTTGTGTCGGTGTGTCTCGTTGAAGCCTGAGCCACTAGGTGTCGAAGCGAAGACGGTCGTCCGAAGACCTCGACTGGCAGTGTCGGCGCCTCGTCAGGGTCAAGGGTCTCTCCATATGCCTCTCCACGGAGACAGCGGGTTGTCATCGACGCCTTCCATTAGCGCCGGAGTCAAGCCCGGCAAGCTCGCCCCCAGAGGCTGTTCATTGCCAAATGCTCGAGGCGTTGCTGCAAGTCGGAGGGGAGGGGAGGCTCCGCGTCCCTGGTGGCGAGTGGAGTCCACCAACTTTGGGGTGGCCATCCACTCATGCAATGCGGCCAGCCACTCCAACGCTCTCTTCTCCACTCAGCAGACACACATCGCTAGACACTCCGGGAACACAACTTGTTCACTGCCGTCCGCAGTGTTCGCCACCGTCACGAAGCATGAACGACTGCGCCTGCTCCACGAACAGCGGAGACTCCGAGTCGGTGTTTGCAACTTACGACCATCGACATTTAGAAATGGAACATATCAACACATCATATTGTAAACAGATGCAAACATAAATCCTCCTTTTTTTCGGGACAAATCCGTCAGAATTCGGCCTAAACGCCATTTCATCCGATCCGACAGCGGAGACCATGGAGCTCGAGCTCGTCGTGTGCAGCTCCTCGGGCAAGCCGGTCTTCCACCACAGCTCCTCGTCCTCCTCGTCCTCCTCGTCCTCCTCGTCCTCGTCCTCGCCCTCTGCACGACCGTCCGCACGCTCGTCGGCGGACGCGGCGGCCTTCGTCGGCTCCTTGCAGGGCCTCGTGGCCTTCGTGGCGCACGCGCGGCAGGGCCAATCGCTGCAGGAGCTCTCGGCGCCGCACTGCCGCTGCGTCTTCCGCAGCGCCGACAACCTGACGCTGGCGGCCATCGAGCACTTGCCGGCGCTCCCGGACGGCCGCGAAGCCGAGCCAGCAGCCGCGCCCGCGTGTCTGGCGCGGCTGCTGCGGCTGCTGCGCGCGCAGATCCTGCTCGTGCTCAGCGACCGCGGGCTGGACGTGCTGCGCCGGCAGCCGGGCTACGACCTGCGCGAGCTGCTTGGCGGCACGGACAGCGCCATGCGCGCGCTGGCGGACGCCTGGCGCCTGGACGCGGCCCTGCGCCTGCCGCACTTCGGGGTTCCCTTCCTGCGGCTGCCGCCGGCGCTGCGCAAGGAGATCGCGCGCGCGCTGGCCGCCGAGCCCGAGCTTGAGGCAGCACCGGTCGGCGACGACGCCGCCATGATCTGCGGGCTGCTGCTGGCGCGCGAACAGGTCGTCGCTGTCGCGCAGCCGCTCCGCAAGCAGTTCCGCCTGCGCGTCGACGGTGCGTGGGCTTCTCTCTACCGGCGGCGCGTCGTGCTTGCAGGCTGACCGACCAGCGACCCAACGGCGTGCGGACAGACTTGCTGCTGCTGGCCAACTTTGTCTTCCACTCGCCGTCGCTCTCGAGCGCCGAGACGTGGACGCCCGTGTGCCTGCCGCACTTTAACCCGCGGTGCGTGTCCGTCTTGCGTCCGCCCCGTGTCTGGCTGCGCGTCTGCTGACCGCTCCATCTGCGTCCCTGCCAGCGGCTTCCTGCACGCGTACGTGGTGTTCCTGTCGCGCGAGCTGTGCCTGGTGCTGCTGAGCAGCCAGCAGTCGCCGGCGCAGTTCCCGCGCTTCCAGGCCAAGCGCGCGCTCGTCGCTCGGCGGCTGGCCGAGCTCGGCGCGCTGGCCGCCATCGACGCGGCGCTGGCGCAGGCCGCGCAGTGGCAGCCGCACGCCGACCTGCCGCTGCTGCGCCACTTCTGCGTCAAGAGCGAGCGCGCCGGCGCGTGTGCGTCGCCCGCGCTCGCCTTCCCGCTGGACGACGCGGACGGCGAGACGCGCGAGCGGCTGTTGGGCCACTACGCGCGGCTGCACGGGCTGCTGTTCGCCGCGGACGCGGACGGCGAGAGCCAGGAGCTGGGCGTGCGCCTGCCGGGGCTGAACGCGCTGACGACGTCGCGGCTGGCGTTCGAGCGGCGCGAGGACGGGCTCTTCATGGGCCTGGCGAGCGACGAGCACCGGCTGCTGGCGAGCTTCGACGCGCTCGCCACGGTCGCGGACGCGCGCGAGCAGCTGCACGTGCTGCTCGCGCGGCTGCAGCGCGACGAGCAGCTCGTGGTCGGCGCCGGATCGGGCTGGCCGTGAGCGCGTCGGCGACCGGAATGGACCCTCGCGGTGCCGAACGACGCGGCGACGGGCGGCGGCCAAGGGCGGCACGAGGAGGTGGATGCATCCCGGACGGCGGACGCGCCACGGTGCATCTTGCGTCTCGCGTTGGACTCGTGCGGAGACCACGGTACGTGCCGTGAAAAGGTGTGGGATTGAAAGGCGAAGTAATAAATAAACATGGCATTTCGGTTGTTTTACTTTTTCACTCAATTTGTTTAC
Source organism: Phytopythium litorale (assembly GCA_023338075.1). Lineage (NCBI taxonomy): Eukaryota > Oomycota > Peronosporomycetes > Pythiales > Pythiaceae > Phytopythium > Phytopythium litorale. The sequence goes on along the minus strand of JAADYB010000999.1, from coordinate 1,293 downwards.
GCCAGTGGTGGCGGATATGAAACGAAACGGACGAAACATCAAAGCCGGGTGACTATGAGCTGACTGAGCACTCGGCGACCGCCGCCACGGAAACACTGCGGCGGCGAAAAGGCACAAAAGGCACACGAATCGGCGACCGGCGGCCAGCCAGGTTGTTGTTCAGAACCACACGCCAATATGGTGGGGCGGTTTTACGATAGAGACCGAAATACGTTTGCATTGCCGTAAAACTGCATTTAACAATGCAAACACAAAAATGCATGACAAGATTTGATTACTCGTAATAATAGATATGTATCCCCTCTTATTCTGTTGAAAATATGTCCAGGATGATTTTCAATGCAGAATACCCTGGAATATTCAATGTTCTTTGCTGTATGGAAATGAGAGGCCGGGAGTTTTCCGCAGAAGGAAGCAGCGGTTTGAGTCAAACTCCGTTTCAGCAAGCGAAAGGGGAGGGGGGCACAATCAAAAGACACACCCGACCGCCGCCACATGCAGGCAAATCGATGCAAAGTGAGGTGTTCAGAAAAAGCGTTTGGCGACTTCGCCATCCGCAGACGAGCTGGACGCCCTGTGGCCGCACAATTGCCATTGCCTGGCCTCGGGGATATTCTCGCTTGTGCTCAGTATCGGTACGCACGCCTCCGAAGAGCGAGGCAGCGGCGCATCTCCTTTGCAATCCGCTGGATGGTTTCTGCGTCGAAAGGCGACGGCGGCGTCCCGACGCACGAATGGCAATTCGTTCCTTCGCAAACGAAGGCAATGCGCTTGGGGACGATTTTACGCTGAACTGCTTGGAGTGGTCATCAGTTTATGAGCGAGGCAACGATGACGTGGCGGCCGTCCGCTCGTGCAACCTTGCATCGTATTTCTTGATCTTATTTACAAAAAGAATACTACAACTTCGAAAAGGTGTGCATTTCAGCCTTTCTTCGAAACGTTTTGTATCGAGTTCCTGGAATGCACGTCAACAGTGGAACGCTGTAGTTCACAGCTCAGAAAAAGCCTGCCCGAATAGGCACACCAGTTAAACATTAATCAAATCAGCAAAGCGATACGTACGACTGATAAGACACTGTTCTTCGCGCATCATCGAAATCATTGAATCAAAAGGTTAGCTCGATCATTGTTGTTCAAAGGCTGTACTTTTAAGCTATAACACAATTGCACGTGTGCAGTTGTGGCTGTCCGCAGGAAACCGCAATGCCGGCAAATACACCACGGGAGACGATCGGTCATCATCGTGCAAGAGACGCATAGCCACGCCTCGCGGCCGGAAACACGGGCATG
>JAADYB010000998.1:0-10409 GCA_023338075.1 Phytopythium litorale | reverse complement strand
GGTCCACAAACACAGGTTCAGTATCGATAAAAAACCGGTATGTGTCAGTATTATCCTTCTCCAAACCGGTATTTCGGGCGTCTCCAAGACCAATGAATCCGCCAGTGTGGCAACGAGCGGCTCCGAATCACCGGCGGTCGACTCCCTCCTCCCTTCGCTCCTGCTGCTCCGCGCTGCCCCCGACGCCGCCACTTGCTCGGCCGGGGCCTCGACGGACCGACTGACCGACCGGCTGCAGCGTGTCGCCGCTCTGGTCGCTCTCGCTCTTCCTCTCCGGCTGTCTGTGCGCCTGCAACTCCCAGGCGACCGATGGTGCGCGTGTGGCTCCGACCGGCGCTCGCGGGTGCGTTCCCCTGCTGCTGTGGCGCGCCTGTGACTGTCGTGGAGCGCGCGGACTGACGCGCTCGTGCTCGGGTCGACTCTAGCGCTGAGCCGCGCGGCTTGTACGCCGCTGCCGCGCCTGGCGGCCGCCCAGGCGCAGCCGCAGCTGCAGCTTCAGCTGGCGGTGCGTCTGCTGACGACGGCGCCGGGCGGCGCCGGCGCCGGCGGCAAGGGCAAGGGCAAGAAGCCGCTGGGCAAGAAGCCGCTGGGCAAGAAGTTTGAGGGCGAGGAGGACGCGGACGCGACCGCCATCCCGCCCGAGGTGCAGTTCCTGAGCAAGGAGCTGGACGCCGAGTACGACGCGGACGAGTTCGTCGCGGACGAGGTTGTCCCTGGCGACGAGGACGAGCTCGAGGACGTGGACGACGAGCTGGACGACCCGGCACTGACGCCCGAGGAGTGGGCCGCGCGTTTCGAGCGCGAGGTGGCCGAGTGGGACGGCGACGAGGACGAGGAGGGCGAGCTGGCGGCCGGCGAGCAGGGAGAGATCGAGGACGACCGGCTGTACATCGAGATGCCCGGCTACGACGCGTCGCTGAGCATGGCGGAGAACGGCATGCTGAGCGGCGAGGGCGGCGGCGCCGACCCGTTCGCCGACTGGAAGCAGGGCACGGCCGTGGCCCCCGAGATGATGAACTGGATGCTGCCGGCCGACAAGCGGCGGGCGTTCGCCAAGGGCGCCGACAAGCCGTGGAAGTACTTCGTCAAGGCCAACCACCCGGACATCGTCGAGCTCGCGCTGGACGTCGAGCTGCTGCGCTTGTTCATCTCGCCCACGGGCCGCATCCGCCCGCGCCGCTTCACGGGGCTCACGGCCAAGCAGCAGCGGAAACTGGCGCGCGCTGTCAAGATCTCCCGCCAACTGGCGCTGTTGCCGTACCTGTCGCGCTACCCGGAGCCGTCTCCGGAGCAATGGAAGGCCATGGAGGAGGAGGACATTGCCAAGCTGCAGGCCATGATGGAGAGCAGCGACTACGTCGAGGAGGACGAGGACGACGACGAGCTCGACGAGGACTTCGAGTATGATTAGAGGAAGGAATAGAAAAGCACCACCAACACGGAGCACTGCGGCGCCCGCCGGCCACCGCCATGGAGACCAGCGGCCAGCGCCGAACGCGGTGGCAACCAACCTGCAGCGTCAGTGTGAGCGTCGTGAATGCTTTTCGTGTGTGTGAGTGGCTGGGAATGTGATGGAGTGGTCAAGGTGGCGACTTGGTGGTGATGAAGGACACCGCTGACGACAAGGAGAAGACGAGCTGGAGCGTGGAGGAGACGACGTGCATCGGTTGTATTCGTTGGTTTATATACAAGACACCAAGCCTGCGCGCGCTCCTGGCGCGGCGGCACATCCAAGGCCATACAGTTCACATACAGGTTGGCTATAAATTCGAGATATATCGGGAAGGATGCACGGGCTCACGCTCCTCTGCTGTCAGTCTACCCACTGGTGGTCGTCCCGCCAGGAGACCCGGAGGCGCGCGCGTGCTTACTCCGAGTCCGAGTCGTCCTTGGCCTTCTTCTTGGACTTCTTCTTGGACTTCTTCTTCTCGGGCGACTCGGCGCCGGCCGCCGCGGCCTCGGCCTCGCGCTTGAGCTTCTTCTTCTCCTTCTTCTCTTTCTTGGCCTTCTTGCGCGCGGCCTCGTCGTCGCTGTCGGCCTCGGCCTCGGCCTTCTCCTCCTTGACCTCCTCAATCAGCGGCTTCGCGCTGGCGCCGTTGCCCGCGTACAGGGCCGACACGTCGGCTGGCGTGCTGTCGTTGACCTTGCCGAACTTGCCGATCTTGCCCTCCTTGACGAGCGACTTGACCTTCTGCGCCATGGGGCCCAGCCCCCAGCGGCGCGGGTACGTGTCGCGCTCCATGATGACGCGCTTGATCTTGGCCACGACGCCGTGGTCGCACGTGGCCATGACGGCCGTCGTCATCTGCGCGATGCCGACGGCGATGGCCTCGCCCTTGGTCGTCATCAGCACCACCTCCTCGCCGATGTCAATGTCGTCGGCGAAGCGCAGCAGGCCCGGCAGCATGAACTTGGCGCCGTAGCAGATGGCGTTGACCGACGAGTCCTTGACCACGATGCGCTTGTACGTGGTCAGCAGCACCTCGAGCGGGCGGATGATGCGGCGCAGGTACGACTCGTCCTTGTACGTGTCGTACTGGTACTGCGCGTCCAGCACGTCGTGCATGGTCACCATGGCGTCCGCCTCGCCCAGCACGCCCGAGCGCACGCGGCGCAGCTCCTGCATGTGGCCGCCGACGCCGAGCACGAGGCCTAGGTGCACGCAGAGCGTACGGATGTACGTGCCGGCCTCGCAGCTGACCCAGAAGACGCCCAGGTTGCGGTCCTGGTCGAACTCGATGAGCTTCGACTGGTAGATCGTGCGGATGCGCAGCTGGCGCTTGACGGCCGAGATGAGCGGCGGCCGCTGGAAGAGCGCGCCCGTGAGCGTCTCGATAGCGCGCGCCAGCTTGGCCTGCGAGTCGATGGCCGAGTGCAGGCGCACGACAGCCACGTACTCCTTACCGGCGCCTTGCTGCGCCTTAACGAGCCGCGTGGCGCGGTCGATGCACACGATGAGGCAGCCCGTGACCTTGGGGTCGAGCGTGCCCGAGTGGCCCGTCTTGTCGACGCGCAGGATGCGGCGGATCCACGCCACCACCTCGTGCGACGACGGGTTGGCCGGCTTGTCCAGGTTGATGACGCCGTAGCGCACGTAGTCGTGCAGGCTGCGCTTCAGCGGGCTCGTGCTGCTCGGGATGGGCGTGTAGTGTCCCGTGCGCACGTTCAGCTGGTTGTAGTCGCGCAGCAGCAGCGGCCACTTGGACGTGTCCAGCTTGGGCGTCGCGCTCTCGGGCGAGATCAGGTCGCGGCCCGCATCTGACACGCCCGCCGACGCCGACGCCGTCGCCGCCGGGGCCTCCGACAGGTCCGAGGACGCCTTGCGCTTCTTCTTCTTGCTCTTGCGCTCCATCTCGGCCGCCGTCATGGTCGCTGGAGGGTCGAGGGGGAATGAATGGGCCGCCGAAGGAGCCAAAGGTGCCAACGCCAAGAGCTGCCTGTCCGCCCGTGGTGTTGGTTGGTGGAGGAGGCGCCGGAGGGTACGGCGTACCCTGGGGGTACATGCGTAACCACCACCAAGTCGGTGGGGTGGACACTGGGGTACGGTGTAACCTGGCGTGTGCGGCGGCCACCCATCGGGATTATAGAAAGTGGACGTGTTGCTGCTGCAGGTAAATGCGCGACCAAGTGGCGGTGGCGACGGCGCTGCAGCGCGCGTTCCGGCGTGCTGTGGACCGCCGCACTCGCATGTATGGAAAGAGGACGCGCGTGCGTGTGTGCTGACGCCCGTCGTGTCTCCTTCCGCGCTGTATTGCCCCCGACAGAGGCCGATCAAGCCGCGCGAGAGCGAAAATGGTGCGGCAGCTCAAGTACCATGAGCAGAAGCTGCTCAAGAAGGTGGACCTGCTGGACTGGCGCAAGGAGAACAACCTGCACGAGATCAAGGTGATCCGGCGCTACCGCATCCCGGACCGCGAGCAGTACCACAAGTACAACCGGCTGGTGGGCCACATCTCCAAGGTGGTGGCGCGGCTCAAGAAGCGGCCGGCAAGCGACCCGTTCCGCGCCAAGACGACCGAGGCGCTGCTGGACAAGCTGTTCAACATGGGTCTCATCCAGACCAAGAAGTCGCTGCTCAAGGCCGAGGAGGTGAACGTGTCGAGCTTCTGCCGCCGCCGCCTGCCCGTCGTCATGGTGCGCGTCAAGATGGCCGAGACCATCAAGGAGGCCGCCACGTTCGTCGAGCAGGGACACGTGCGCGTGGGCCCCACGGTCGTGACGGACCCGGCCTACCTCGTCACGCGCGCCATGGAGGACTTCGTCACGTGGGTCGACAGCTCCAAGATCAAGCGCACCATCATGAAGTACAACGACAAGCTCGACGACTACGACCTGCTCGGCAACTAGGCTGTCGTCCGTCGGTCGAGCTGGCGATCGGTCGGTCGTGCTGCCACCGCCGCTGGCGCATGTAGACGGATCGGAATCCTAGAAGGAAGGCGTGTTTTCTAATGCTACGTTCGTGTTTCATACCCTGAATGCTCGTCTACGCTCTCAGCGTCTCTGTCAGCGGCGTCGTTCACATGCAGATGCGCTTATACCATGCGCGCGAGTGAGCGGCCACTGCGTTAGCAGCTCTCGCCGCCAGCGACCGTCAGACAGGACGTGCGTTCAACAGACGCGAGCAACACCATGAGAACTGCCCAGAACATCAGGAAGCCCGCGACTGCGAGTGCCGTGAGCGCCGGCCACTTGCCCACCAGCTCGGGACTGCACGCTTCAGCTCCATCAGAGCATCGTCCTTCGTCGGACGCTTTGCTCTCAATGACTCCGCCAAACAGGTCCACACCCAGCGTCCTACCGCTCGTCGGCGTCTCGATCACGAGCGTGCCCGTCCCCTCGACCGTCTTCTCCTGGTCACGCTCACCCTTGTCCACCGCTCGAGGCGCACGGGTCGACGGTAGCAGCGGCAGCGCGGCAAGGTTGAGCAGCCGCACGATGACGGCCACGACGACGCACAACATGACTTGAGAGCGCGCGTGGGTCGAGTCGGCCGCGTACTCGGAGTCGTACACGTCGAAGTGCTCGCCCACGGACTGCGACAGCGTGATGGCGAATGGCACCGCGAGGTTCCCGGCCAGGGACGCGACCAGGTTGAACGACGTGCTCTCGAGTCCGGACTCGACCACACCCGTCGCGACGAACAGAACCACGAGGAAGGCGAGTGCGTCGAAGAAGGCACCGATCTGCTCGAGCAGGAGCAGCACCGCCGCGTACCGCAGCACGTTGAAAATGGCAAACAGCGCCACGATGAGCGAGACGAAGGCGGACGCGACCACCGCCATGAATGCGAGTCGCCGGCCGAACCACTTGCTGCTGCCGCCGTAGACAAAGTCCGCGAGCTTCCCGCCTCCCTCAACCGTTGGCCGGAGGAGCAGCAGCGCGACGGCGATCGACGCGGCAGCAAAGACCGCGGCGTGCAAGCTCGCGAACACGCTGGTCGTGAGCAGCGCAGCCGGAGCCCAGTCCTCGTAGACAGCCTTCTCGGTCGACGCGTAGTACGTGAAGCAGATGCGGGAGACGAAGGCGTACACACACGCCCGGAGCATTGCCCGGCGACGAGCAAGCCGCCATACTAACCGTCGGCACTCGTTCAGCTTTGCCAGCACAGAGCCCAAGAGGCGAGTCGGTTCCTCGCTGGACCGATTGGCTTGAGGGGCGACCGGAGTGTCTTCGCTGACGCAGAACCACGTCGCAATGAGCGCTACGACGCACGCCAGCAGAGCGAGCACCATCATGCCGTTGAGTGGCGCACCCCACGCGAACGTCCCGCCGTACTCGCTGCTGCTGCACAGGAACGCGGCGAGGAACATGGTCACGAACTGCGCGCTGAAGCGCACGCCGTAGACGGTTGCCATGACGACTCGGGCGGCGTTCCCGCTCTCATCTGCTGCGAATGTTGGTGTTGGCGTGGCGGATCCCCACTGAGGCTGCTGCTGGAACCTCCGCGCGAGCTCGAGTGTCGCGCCGTCGGCCGCGACGTCCGCAAAGACAAACCCGAACGCCACCATGGTGAACAGCGCCGCGTACGTCCGGCCGGCGCTCGGCGCGTCGTAGTTGATCACGTTGTTCCCGTACTCGTCCGTCGTCAGGTACGCCGTCCCGACCGGCTTGGCCGCAAGGACGAGTGCGAAGAGCAACGCCCACGTCCAGCCAGCCAGCATGTAGACTCGACGGCGCGAGCCGCGCACAGGCGCGCAGTCGGACGCTAGCGCTGCGAAGACCTTGAGCAGCCAGGGCATGGCCATCCAGCGCTCGGCCGCGTACGCGAGGTAGTCGCTCACGTTGAGGAAGACGTTGAGGAACGGATACGAGAGCGCCTGTAGCAGGCCGTGCACGACGCCTACAGCTGCGTAGTGCACCAGCAGTCCAAGGTTGTCGCGCGCCAACAGGAGACTCAGCGGCGAGTGGTGCAGCTGGTGCGCGTGCTGCTGCTGCTGCTGCTGCTGGAACTTCATTGGGCCGATCGAGTCTGCCAGGTGCACGGGCGAGGAGGACGACGGCCGGCCGGCGCTGCTCGAGCGGTACGGCAGCAGCGCCGCGTCGTCCACGTCGCTGGCGGACGCCACCGACGCCGTCTCCAGCATGGAGAACTGCTGCCGACTCGCGTGCGGCGAGATCATGGCGGAGGCAGGCAGCAAGGGGCTCGGAGGTGGCGGTACAGGGTCAGCAAGAGGAGGAGGAGGAGGAGGAGGAGGCGCCTGAGCAGCGCGAAGCCGTCCGGAGACTGCGCTAAAGGCGTGGAGATGCCTGTCACTTGGCGGGAAGTGAGCTGTTCAGTGCGGGAATGGCGTGGGGTGGACCACATACGAAAGTATGCTGACTATACCTGTATCAACGTATACATGTATGTATTGGAAGAGGTTTATATGTCTACACACTGCAACGCGTTCTACCGGATGCCTGGGATTGCGAACGCATTGGATGCGAACATTGGATTTGCAGATTCGTCTGCGAGACACTGGATTGAGTAGCGCGAGCGTCTCTGGCGCCACCCAGTGCCACGCGCCAGTCTTGTGAGTGTCTCGATCTTGCGCATCTTCCGACTCGCCTGCGACGGCATAGCTCAGCCCAAAGTCCGTCACCTTCGTCTTCAGGCCGCTCCCACGGCGATGTCGCGCTCGTGTTTGCATTGGACGACAAGCTCTATTTCTAATCGCGTTCATTTCCTCCAGAGAGCAGAAACGAAGCTCGCTCGAACCGTGGGTATTCCTGGTGCCCAACAACAACAAAGTCTCAGACAAGATCAATCAACCGCTGGAAACCGTCCCGGAGTCACCTCTCCCCATTCGAGATTCAACCATTGGCCGACGAGCAGACCACGTCAAGGTTGAGCGAGGCAAGGTACTCCCCAGGGCAAGTCCAGATTCAAGATGATGATCGAAGCTGTGTACAAGTACTTCATTGGTCGGAACGACCTCACCCCAAGAAGAATCCCTCGTGGTGTCGAGCGCTCGCCCCGCACGCTGCCTGTGCGGACAATGACGTTTGCACGCTGCTTCATGATCTCGTTCGCCGCTATCGTGGGGCTGCACGGGCTCGCTGGAACCTTCTGCTGGGCCAACGAACACCTGTTGGCGATTCGAGGTCAATCGTATTTGAGCTTCCTCATCGTGCCGGACGGGCTCTTCGCGATCGTTATCCTCGTTGGGTCCTCCTACTGTGGGCTTGTCGCGCCTTTGATTGGCATCGCGACGCTGCCGCTGATTTGCTGCTCTCGTACGGGGGGATTCTATTCAGCTTGGCTGTTCGGTGTGGCACTGATGGTCGAGCTCATATGTGGGGAGTGGATGATGCTGTTTGCTCTTGGCCCATGGTGCGCGTCGCTCCCCGCGATTGCCGAGCGAAGTCTTCTATTCGCGCTTCAAATGAGGTTGGTCTTCTGGTTCCACTTCTCACGAAGACATGGAGTGTGAAGCGAGCGTTCGCTTCTGCACATTTCGCTGTGGAAGACAAGAGAAGTGAAGAACCACGCATTGATTTTCGTTTGAGCGTGTGTGAAGGACGATCAATCAAAGCGCGAACCTGTTTTTGGCGCTCAACAAGTGGTTCCGGACTCGGTTGTAGCAATTGCTTTCGCGCTTTCTTGCGCAACCACTTTCGCGTTACTTCAAGGTGCACCTTGGCTCTTTAAATCCGATCTTGGTCGGTTTGGGTCTTGGGATTGCCATTCGCGCGACGTTTGTTCCGAAGGGTGTTGAGTTCGCAGAGGATGCGAGGTAAAGTCGAGGCCAGAGATTGACGCATCTTCTTCGTCAACATTGACGCCAAGGAACGCGTAGCACTTGGACTGCCACGCGTGAACACCATCTCCACCGTCGTCATTGGTAGCATTGACGAAGTTGGCGGCGAGGAACTTGTCCAGGCGCCGGTGCAGCGCGTACCCGTGCAGCGCCAGCTCGGTGAACTCCGCGAGTGTGTCCGAACACTCGTTCATGTCTACCAAACTTGACTTGGCACTCTCAACCAGGAGCTGAAAGACCCTGGAGCGTACGAGATCCTTGCCGAGGAGGCCGGTCAGGTGCGAGAGGCGGTCCCAAAGCAGTTTGTGGACGCGATGCAACACGCGTCGCGAGTCCGTAGCAGTCGTATGGTCTTGCTCTCGTCCACTGACGAGCGCGTGCATCTCGGAGATCACGCTCAGAACGACTTCTGATGGCTTGATTAGGTCGTGGCGAGTATTTTGGTTGGTTGGATCACCCTCGTCGAGACCATTCTTCGCCAGCTCGGACAACTCGTCGACCACGGTGCAGATCTTGATCCGGTCGCTCGCTTCGAACCGACACATCTTCTCCACCAACGCCCACTGACCGTCCGTGCACGTTCTTGGGCGTGGCGGCAGCTTCCCTTGAGTCACGAGATACTTCACTACCGAGTTTTCAGTCATCAACCACGGGAACGCCGCTCCGGGAACTGATGCGTCGTGACTCGGCTTGCTCTCCAGCGCGGACTCAGCAACGCGCAGCGCCTCCACAATGCACATGCCCAATGCGAATACGTCGGACGCGAACGTTGGCTTTGCAGCTTCATCCGCGAGACATTCTGGCGCCACCCAGTGCCACGCTCCAGTCTTGTGCGTGCTTTCATCTTCCGACTCGCTAGCGCCGGAGCTCAGACCAAAGTCCGTCACCTTCGCCTTCAGGTCATTTCCCACCACAATGTTGTTGCACTTGAGATCGCCGTGAACAATGTCGCGTTCGTGTAAATACTGAACGCCAAGCGCGGCTTCCCGCAGCTTCTGCCATATCAGTCCAGGGTGTTGCTGGAGATACTTGTCGAGCGATCCGTTGGCAGCGTATTCACACACGAAGAAGGGTGTTCCCACATGGCACGCGCCGAAGAGACGAACAATGTGCGGGTGGCTGAGGCGGAACCAAATGTCCACTTCACGCTGGAACATGCGGCGCGCTTCTTCTCGCTTCTCTCTTGTCAATGAGGTCTCCACAGTCGCATGTGATGTGGACTGCTGAGCGGTCGACGTTAATGAGGACAACATCGACCACATGATAGCCGATTTCCCGTCGGTCTTCTTCATCTGCTTGACAACCACCTCCGAGTCGAGCCACTTGGCAAGGAAGACACTCCCAAACCCGCCTTCTCCCAGCCACTTCCAATTGCTCAGCTCGTACCACGGCACGAACCACTCCGGAGTGGACGTGTCAACGCCTGCTCCTGTCGCCTGGCTGATGTCGTCGTAAGCCTGCTGCATGATCTCGAGTTGACCAAGAGAGTAGCTGGATGTGTGAGTCTCAATCTCCGACTTGAGCAAAGTGAGAAACGCCTGCCGATCGTCGTCTGACTCGAGTTCGCTCAGCACCAGATACGTCTTTGAAACCTCGGAGACAAACAACTCGAGGTGAGCCGTTTGTTGTTCTGGCGCTTGCGATTTCAGATTGTAGGCTACATCCTTGGAGTCACCAAGCGTCGTCCACAGATCCTGAATGCGATGCTGATAAGCGATCATGGAATCGCCAGTGGCCCGTGTTGACGACAGGCAAAGGATACGAGGTGTGAGAGAGCTGGCCTGAATTGCGTCGTGGAAGTCCGCGAGCAAGTTGTGGTACTGCTGGAGGACCCTCTGTCCCTGGCACGTCTGCTTGAGATTTTTGGTGAGCGCTTCAAGATCTTGAAACACGAGTTGTTGGAGCGCGATTACTGCCGAGGCTTGCATCAGACGCTCGATTGTTCTCCATAGCAGCAGCGTTTCACCATCTTTGAATGCGTTCAAATCACACTGGGGCTCAGGTTCGGGCTGGTGTACATGATCGCTCGACTCTTCTTGGATTTTGAGCTGCTCAAGCATCCGGGCGACCTGTGAAGCAGCCACACGGCTGGATGGATCGTGGGAACATGTGAATCGCACCAGTTTGCGAAGTGTCCACGATAAGTAACTAGGCTCACCCAGCTCTTGG
>JAADYB010000997.1:0-10418 GCA_023338075.1 Phytopythium litorale | reverse complement strand
GTCGCTTGACCCATTCGCAATGCTTAATGATGTTCAGATGAGAGACCAGCCCGCCGACCGCCATCGCATCAACAGTTACTCGCCGCAAAAGACACGACGTCTACAGTTGAAGACGGCGATATTCATGACCGCTTCCTTCGGGAGCTTGAGCCGCAGCTAGCAGAGCTGAAGGAGGTCTCCCTGGCGCTCGGGAATGCACTCAGCACGCAGAACGCCCAGCTGGACAGACTGGACTCGAAAGTCGACCTGGTCAACCACAACATGAAGCGTGTGTCGATTGACGCCAAGAAGCTCTCAGGTCGACGGTTCACGGTGTACTTCCGGTTCCGATGCGCCTTCATGGAGACTCGATCGCGCAAGTTCTTACGAGACGTCGACGGAGAACCGCTGCTAGAGTACGTGGACCCGCATGAGTGATCCGTGGTGCAGCTCTGCTAACCATAATCATTTTCATGTTTGGCGGTCGGCAGCGCGGACATCGTCGGGGACGGGTGCGTGTTTCGCGCGTACACGCTAGGAGAAGACACTGAGCTGTGGGGATTCCAGAGCGAGCGGTCGAGCTTGTTCCTCGGGATCAACCGGTTCGGCAACTTGAAAGTACGTGGGTCCGGCCTGAACTCGTACGAGCAGTTCTCGATCGGCTCGAAGGCGACAACGCCGCTATTTTGCCACGCGAGCTTCTTCGGACTCGGAGGCTGGGTCGTCACGAGCACGGGCGGGAGTCTTACCATCATTCGAGGCTCCCACGACAACAAGCAGCATGCCGCCGAGTTTCGGGTGGTCAACGTAGACGATAGAGGGGACAACTGAAGACCGATGTGAAAGGGGGACATTCACGGCGTGTTCATGAAAAGTGTGAGATACTTTCCGCAACAATTGTTTGAATGTCCATGGAGCTTGTTCAACACTGCTCGGGTCGTTTTTGCAACGGACAGGTGCCACGCGACCTTTGCAACTTCGCCCGAATTATTTGCTCGCTGTCATTGCTCTCGCGTGATGCACTCCGGCCATGAGCATGGAGTGGCAACGACACCGGGCGATGAAGATGAAGGCTTGCGAGGCGGGCTGCTGCGCGAGGCAGAGTTTGCGGTCGCTAGTGCGATATCTGTGCGAGAGCAGCAGAAGGACCGACTCCTCGCCATGTTGGCTGTGTTGTCGCCACCGTCATTGGGGTCCGAGCTCGCAGCTCGCCAGCCAGCGTCTTCATTTCGTCGCGGGCAAGCAAACCCTCCGCCCAGCCTCCATGTCCTTGGTGACGTGCTTTTGTTGCTTCGCGCCGCTTCCGTGAATGTTGTTGAGCGCATTCAAGAGTGGCGACAGCAGCTACATCAAGGAAAGCCCCAGCCATACCTCCACAACAACCGCAACTACTTGCTCACCATGTGCGAAGACACCAACTTCCTCGACAAGGTAAGTGGTGGATGTTTGTCGTGATAAACATCCCAAACTCACAACCCTGTCGATGCAGGCGGACGTGCTGATCGAATGGCTAGGCTTTCCTCTTCGACGCAACCCATTCATCACTCGAGACAGACTCGACCAGTGCGACGATCGACCACCAAGTCGCCCCGAGACTCAAGGAGGGAGTTCCAACGACCACCAGCCACTGACGCGCCTACCAACGCTACACATGCGGTGCCCCTATGATGCCACGCCGCGTTCAACTTCGGAGCACACAAGAGCCAAGAGACCGCCGCCACCGGCTTCCCTGGTCTTACCGCTCGCGAGCATCCTGCCGTGTGATAATGCGGTTGATGGGAGGCGTGTTTCTGCCGCCCAGCTCGTGTTACTGGAAGAGGAAAGCATTCACGGGAAGATGGGCCTGCTTCAGACTGCTCGGCAAATCGTCGAGTCATGCCAACGGTTGGCGCGTGCAGTTGGGGATCTGAGCGAAGAAGACCGCAACTCTGGGAGTAACGAAGCGGCGCTATACGGCCGGATTGCCGCTGTACACACCCGAATCCGGTAGATTGTTGACCGTATGAAAGCTGTCTCGGCACTCATTTGCTTGACAGTTCCTTGTTTCTCCCGACAGGCGTAACGAAAAAGCGGTCGCTCGGGTTCGGCAAGCTCGAGTTGAAGCATCGCGCATACTGGTTGAGCTGGACGGCCATGTAAGGTCCATCGCGCTGTTTGGATCGAGGGAGTCGATTCCTTACTGGTGTGTTTTGCGCGCGACAGATCCTGTGGATTGAGAACTGTCGCCAAGAAGATCGCGAGAGAGAGCATCATATCTGGTGATGTGACGGATGATCTTCTCCCGTCACCTTCGCAAATGGTATTCTGACGCAACTGTCACTCGATCATTCTCAGGAGTTGTCGGAACCGGTATCGACAAGATGCAGTGAAATCATGTGCCAGTCTCAGCACCAGACTGCAAGATGTTATTGCACACCTGGACCATGACATGGAGCACCTCCACGCAGCAGTTACTTCACAGCACCAGCTCGCGGAAACGCTAGAGCAAGAGAAGGTAGCCGAGTTATCCCTTTTTCGCTCAAACATGGAAGGCATATCTCACCTCGGGTTCACGCCGCATCCAGGAGCGACGGCTTCGAGCACGCAAGCTTCTGCAGCAGCAGCAACGAGAGCCTAGGCTGCCGGTACCTGTGAAGAGATCCATGCACCTGAAGAGACCAAGCCATTCACCAAGTTCATCAAAGCCCGTGAAGCGCTCTGTTGGAGCGGTGGCTCTGACTAGACTGCCCAGAGTGCCTCAGTTGGATCCTCAGCTCGAAACATCGGTGACTGTGACTCTACACGAGTGTAGCTCTCAAAACGTCCGCGATCTTGAGAAGAAGCGCGCGGCTGCGATCAAAGAGCGAGCTGCAATGCTACGCGAAAAGGCTGCGCGTGACAAAACAGCACGAACTGAACTTGATCGGCGTCGAGCAGAATCGGTGCTGATGAAAGCCGAGGATGATGCATCGCATGAGCAGCAGCGTTTGATGGAGACGCGACAGCGACTACAGCAACGGCGTGCATTGTTCGACCGCATCTCAGCCACCGCTATCTTCAAGTGCACGCACGAGATGAACGGCAAGACATTCCTGATCTCCATCTACGAGCAAAAACCACGTGGCTACATCCTTGAAGGGATCCGAGTCGCTGCTTACGACCCTGTGACTTCATCGACATTCTCGCTCGTGCTAACCCTCCGTCAGTTTGACTCCTACGGTTACGGGCGGTCTCGGGAAGGTCTACGCGCGTTCTGCAGGTGGCTTTGCTTGCTGTATGAGAAGCGGAGACGTCGATTCCGTCTGGTGTGGGTGGGCTCACCGTGTCCCCCGCCGCTGCGCATTCGTGAATACGATTGCACACTCGTCTGTGCTCACAAAGAAGGCGTCAAATTGAGCGGTCAGGCTGGATACGCACTGGTGGCAGTGTACGTTCGGTCGGACGTGCCGGACACGCTTCGGTTTGTTTGTGGGAGCTTGAGTCAGAGTTCCGAGTCGCTGGTGGAACGGCCGATCCGAGCCCGTGAATTGTTTGCCTCCGAGGACTTCGAGATCGTGGACAAGAAGACTGAAGACGGAATCGAATGCATGATATGGAGACATCATCGCGAGACGTCGAGTGGTCAACCAGAAGCGAACAGTGGCTATCAGAGCGATACCTTCCTGAGAGAATCGACTGAAGGATGGAACGAGTGCAGTCACGTGTACTCTGGTACCATGGTCATGGACGGCGCACGAGTCGATGCCCACATCTATGATGTCAATTCGACCGAGTACATCATCGACGCAGACTGCTTTAGCCAGTTGAGCACGCACACGTCGACTGAATCATCTGCCACTGTCGACGCGTCAACTGGAGAGCTATCCATGCTTCGCCATCATCGAAGAGTTGTGTTGCTGAAGCGCAGAGTCAACCCGTACCCGTTGGTGCTTCCACCGGACAGCTTCGACGATCTACTAGCGTGTGTGACTTTCGAACCAGTCGACAGTGGAGCTGTCAAGCATGGCGATGACAACACTGGTGCTTCCGCCTTGGCGTGGAAGGCTGATGTGTCTCGTAAATGGGAAGAGAAGCTGGCGAAGTACATTCGTGTGTTGCGCCTGACGCGCTTCGGGTGCAAGATGGCAGGCACCTTCTGCTTCGTCACGATGTATTTGGTGCAGTTGAAGACGAAGTATCGCGCACACTTGCTGCTCGAGGTGACACCTTTATCTACACCGAAGGGAGATGGCACCAGTACTGCGAAGCAATCGCTTTACGTGAACCTGTCAGATTATCTCCGCTGTGGAGCAGCAACTCGTCGTCTACGACTCACGGACGACAAGGATGCAACGTCCTATGAATGCCACCGGTGTGCAAGAAGGCAACCTGTCAGTGAACATGAGTCGTCTCATCAGCTCCACCAAGGTCAGAATGCGCAACAACTGCATTTCCAAGAATCGGCAGGCATACCAGCCAGCTGTCCTGGGTGTGTAGCAGCTCAGACTGCTCGAACTGTTGCGCTTCACGACGTGTTGGCGCCGCTTGCGCCGGGTCACAACGTGGCGTGGTCGGCAGAGCATGTTGATATGATGGTCCGTATCATTCACCGCGAGCTTTGCGAAACATGCGGAGCCGCCTTGCCACCTCTGCTTATTGCGATTGGACCGGAGCTTTCGTCGCACCAGATTCAGCTGTCTTTGTCATTGGCGAGCTTCTACCTGAGTTGTTTCGACTTCCGCGAGCTCGTTTCCAGCGCACGAGACAGTGGTTGTGGCACGCAGTACGAACCGAAAGCTGCGGACACATTCAAGCAGAGCGTTGCCCACAACCGCGCCACAGTTTTGCTCAACGCCGACTTTGGCTTGACCGTTGCTGGCGCCAATGGGTTTGTCCACGAACTTCACGCATTGCTGTACCCCGACGCACACGAGCTGCCATTCCAGGTGCTTTACGCCATGAAGAGTGGGGGAACGACGAGACCGAGCATTCACACCACCCGCGAATGTCGCGACCATGGTGTGATAGCAGCGGTGGCAGCGATGCAGGAAGCTGCAGCTCAGATCGGTGAGGGTCTGTTAGTGCACATGGGGGACACCGCAGAGGCGAGTGACAACGGATTGGGGTTCGACGCATACCTGGTGACAGAGGCGTTGCTCATGGAGGCGATCCGCATCGTGCTAGAGCCCAATGAGTCATGGAGAAAGCCCGGTGGGACCGTCGGTTCGTCAAGTTGGCCGGTGGCTTGCGAGCTGTTACGAAACATAAAGTATCTCAGCCACGAGCTGCAGCTTCGTGATGTCCTTGGATTCAGCGCCACCACACAAGACTCTCTCTTTGCGTATTTCAGCCACGAGAGCTGGCCACACAGCTACGATGACGTCCGCCCGATCTTCCACATGATATTGGCTTTCATGATGCACGTCGAGCACGTCTATCAGTTGGTTGCAGATAGCGGAGGTCTGTTGGGGAGCAACACTCTCAATCCGGATGGGTCGTCATCATCGACAGCAACGACAGAGCACAGCGACGGCCGCGCTGAGTGGAATCTGCACTCGCAATCGAGTGTGCTGCTGCTGTGACGCCTAGCAATGCTACTTACTGCGTGACCGTAGCCGATCGGAGCCGGTTGATCGCCGCTGCCAGCTATATACCGCCATCGACGGTTGAGTGAGTCTTTGGCTTACACAGCACCGCGACTTCTTCACACGCTTACCTCGAACTTACGCGGACGAGTGTAGAAACCAGACTTCTGGTGCACGCTAATGACGTCCAAAGATCCCGCCCGGTCCATCTCGTCTTCGATGATCGCCAGCACCTCCTGCTCCGGCGACCAAGATACATCTGTGAGTGGTGTTCATGCCGGCAACAACACACTCCATGCAAGAATGCCCACCTTCAGAGTGCGCTTGCCGTCCATGAAGCTACGAGATTTTTGGATGGCATCGGCGATTGCGCGCACTTGGCTTGCCTCGACGATTTGTTCGACACCACCAAGGTCCAGGTCAACCTGAAGCATACCAAACCGCCGGACGCACGCATCACACATGTTTAGGAGCATGTTTCAAGCGCCATCAAACCGCAAATACGACCCACCTCGCCGTATTGGACCTTGTCAAGGCCTCGCGACACGACCTTGCCGGTCACTTCGAACCCGCGCGCAAGCGGAATGCGGGACTTGAATCCACCAAAGGCAGAGTCCTGGCGAATCTCGCCGTGCTGACTCGCGATTCTCTTGGCTTCCGCCGTCACATCACGCGGCTCGTACGCATCCATCATGATAACATGGTCCGCAACGGAGAAATAGTCGCCAGCCCCGCCAATCACCAGCACCGACGACACGCCTTGCTGCTCGTATAGCGCGCGAACCTTGGAGATGAACGGTGTGATTGGCTCCTTCTCCTTGGCAACCAGCTGCTGCATCTTCCAGTCGCGAATCATGAAGTTGGTAGCGCACGTGTCCTCGTCAATCAGCAGCGTCGTGGCGCCAACCTCCAGCGCCTCGACGATGTTCGCGGCCTGGGAAGTACTGCCAGAGGCGTCTGCGGTCGAGAACCGCGTCGTATCCTGCTTGAACGGCAAGTTGTCGATAAACGCGCTGATATCGCAGCAGACGACACTGCGGGAGTCCTCTGATCGAATCTTGACAGCGTTTGGGTCCATGACAACGAACTCGCGGCCATCGCCTGGGATGTGGTTGTAAACGCCGACTTCCAGCGCCTTGAGCACCGTAGTCTTGCCGTGGAAGCCACCGCCGACAAAGAGCGTCACGCCTTGCGGGATCCCCATGCCGGTAATTGCACCGCAGTTAGGCAGGGTGAACGACTTGCTCAGCGACGGCGGGGACTTGAATGGGATCGCTTTGTCGGGGCCGAGCGGTCGGTCCGACGCGCCAGACTACAGAAGAAGCGTAGGTTGTTAGTTGCGGAGCGGAACTTCGCCGGATAATACAAGCCACGCACCTCACGCGGCAGGACGGCGCCGTCACGGACAAAGCCGACGAGACCAGCGTCCTGGAGCATACTCCGAAGAGCCTCCTGGTCCTCAACCGACTTGAGGTGGTTCCACAAATGACCCGCATCCAGGCTGCGAAGCATCAGCGCGCTCTTGACGAGTCGCGGCAGCGTCTCCACAAGGATCGTGAAGGCCCAGTCGCCGCAGATGCTGCGTCCTCGAGCCGGCAGGTTGATGTTAAAGCGCGCCTCGACCAGTCCGTTCTCGAGCACCATGACGGACGAGCGCTCGATCACGTGCTGGCCGGGCTCGTCGATCGAGATGTCGCCCCCCTTGGCGCCATGCCACGAGTTGCTGCCTGTTACTCAACGCAATGTGAGTCCCACGTCAGCGCTTCTCTCGCCACCTACAACGCTCCGCCAACGCCTCACTCACGCGTCTTGGCGTCCGCGCCGGCGCTCCGAGCCGCCGCCGCGAACTTGCGCGTGAGGTAGTCGCACAGTGCGACGTTGCGGGTCTTGGCGCGGAACATCTCGGGCGGGAAGCTGGCGCTCGCCGGGTCCACCTGCACGTGCGCGCGGGACGGACTCGCGTACGGGTCGCCCTGGATGTGGTCGAACCCGAGCGTCAGCGACAGGCCGTCGCCGTCCGAGAACGCGAACCGCCGCTCGAGCTCGTGGTACGCGCCGTAGTTGCGGTTGTGGATGTCCTGCAGCAGGTCCCCGAGCTGCTGCCACGTCGCCGGAGGCGCCGACTGTGACGCCGAGGACGCCGCCGCCCGGCCGCCGCCGCCCCTCGCACCGCCACCGCCGTAACCGCCGTAACCCGCGTGGTCTCCGCGGTCGTCCCGGCCCCTGCCGCCGCCCCCGCGGCCTCCACCGCGTCCGCCGCCGCCATACTTGTTGCGGTAGTACTCGCCACGCCCCATGACCTCCTCCACTGCAGGTTCGCCTTTCACCACGAGTGGAAACCGGTTCCTGTTTGACTGTGAGGATACGCTCTTTTTTCGCCCAATCAGCGCAGTGGTACCGTTCAGACGGCACAATGAACCGCTATCAAGGTACAATCGGCGGCAACCACGAGAAACGGCAGCGGCGGCCACGACCAGTAACAAAACCCAACCGCCAGCACCAAGCGCGGTGGCCGTCGAGAAAGGCAGGCAGGCGATCGACGGCGGGCGGTGAGCGGGCGGCGACCGGGCGAGCGGTCGAGGACTCGAGTTTGTATGCAGAGCGGGCGGTTCGGCGGCGGGCCGGGCGGCGCTGGCGGGCCCATGGCCGGCGCCGGCGAGCGCCGCAACCCGCTCGTGAAGCAGTTGGTGCTGGAGAACGACCGGCCGGCCAAGATCAGCCACCTGAACTTCGGGCTGCTGTCCGAGGTCGACATGATGCGCATGTCGGAGATCCGCGTGCACTCCAAGTACGCGGCTGGCTCTGTTTGCTCGGTGGACGGCGAGGTGTCGGAGCGGAGGTGGCTGACGAGAGAGCTGCGGTGTTTGTTGTGTGGCAAATTAACAGGGACATCTTCAACATGCCGTCGCGTGAGCCTGCGACCGCCGGCGTGCTGGACAAGCGGCTCGGCGTCTCCAACAAGAAGGACACGTGCGAGGTGGGTCCGTTCTCAGTGGTCTGTGCTCTACAGACGCCTCTTTTGCTCACAGAGTGGCGTGATGTTGGGTGATTGCTCGCGCAGACGTGCCACCTGCGGCTTGCGGACTGCGTGGGCCACTTTGGCTACATCAAGCTGGAGCTGCCGGTGTTCCACATCGGCTATTTCAAGGCGATCACGGAGATCCTGCAGACCATCTGCAAGTCGTGCAGCCGCGTGCTGCTGCCGCCGGCGGAGCGCGAGCTCTTCCTGCGCCGCATGCGCGACCCGCGCGCGGACGTACTGCGGCTCGTGGCGCTGCGCAAGAAGATTGCGACCATGTGCAAGAAGGTCGTCAAGTGCCCGCACTGCCAGGAGGTCAACGGCATGGTGCGCAAGGTGACAAGCACCACACTGAAGCTCGTGCACGAGAAGTTCCGCGCGCGCGCGGCACACGACCTGCGGAACGTGTTCGTCGCGCAGTTCGCAGAGGCGCAGGCGGCCAACCCGGAGCTGGGGCAGCACCTGCCAAAGGCGCAGGAAGACCTGAGCCCGATGAAGGTGCGCGAGCTGTTCGAGAACATCCCGGACCAAGACTGCGAGCTGCTGTGGATGGACGCGGTCGGCGGTGGTCGTCCGGAGAAGCTCATTCTCAGCTCTGTGCTTGTCCCGCCCGTGTGCATCCGTCCGTCTGTTGCGATGGACGGCGGCTCGGGCAGCAACGAAGACGATATCACGGTTAAGCTCCAGGAAATCATCCAAGTCAACTTTGCGCTTCGCGCCGCGCTGCAGAAGGGTGCGTCGCTGAAGATGGTGATGGAGGACTGGGACTTTTTGCAGATCCAAGTTGCTCAGCTCATGAACGGAGACACACCGGGCTTGCTCAAGCCGATCGGCACCAAGAGCAGCGGCATTCGCGGTCTCTGCCAGCGCCTCAAGGGCAAGCAGGGTCGTTTCCGTGGCAACTTGTCCGGCAAGCGTGTCGACTTCTCGGGGCGAACTGTCATTTCGCCAGACCCGAACCTGGCGATCGACCAAGTCGGTGTGCCCGAACACGTCGCGAAAACCATGACGTACCCTGAGCGCGTGACGCGGTACAACATTGAAAAGCTGCGTCAGTGCGTCGTGAACGGGCCGCATGTGCACCCTGGCGCCAACGTGATTCGCTTGGATGGCCAAAAGTTTACCAAGAACCTACTCTACGGTGACCGCGCGAGTCTTGCGGACGAGCTCAAGATTGGTGACATCGTCGAGCGCCATATGGAGGATGGCGACATCGTGCTGTTCAACCGCCAGCCGTCGTTGCACAAGATGTCGGTGATGGCGCACCGCGTCAAGGTCATGCCGTGGCGCACTTTTCGCTTCAACGAGTGCGTTTGCTCTCCGTACAACGCCGACTTCGACGGTGATGAGATGAACATGCATCTCCCGCAGACGGAGGAGGCTCGTGCCGAAGCCATCTCCCTCATGGGCGTCGAGGAGAACCTGATCACTCCGCGAAACGGTGAACCGCTTGTTGCGGCGACACAGGATTTTCTGACTGCGGCGTACTTGCTGACCCAGAAGAACATCTTCTTTAACCGTGAGCAGTTTTGCCAGGTGCTCGCCATCATGAGCGATGCACTCGACCACATGGAGATCCCTCCTCCTGCGATCGTGCTTCCCGTGCGGCTCTGGACGGGCAAGCAGGTGATTAACATGCTGGTGAAGCCCAACTCGAAGACGAACGTGCTCGTGAACCTTGAGCTGAAGGAGCGCAACTACACGTCCAACAAGTTCATGTGCTGGAAGGACGGATACGTGTGCTTCCGCAACAGCGAGCTGATGTGCGGCAACCTGGCGAAGAAGACGCTGGGAGATGGCAGCAAGCAAGGTCTGTTCTACGTGTTGCTGCGCGACCATGGCCCGCATGAAGCTGCGCGCTGCATGAACCGGCTCGC